>PVIU01001566.1:97136-207692 GCA_004026605.1 Ondatra zibethicus | reverse complement strand
GCTGGTGACTTGGCCCCAGTTGGTGACTTGGCCTCAGCTGGCGACTTGGCTGCAGCTGGTGACTTGGCCTCAGCTGGAGATTTTACCTCAGCTGGTGACTTGGCCCCAGTTGGTGACTTGGCCTCAGCTGGCGACTTGGCTGCAGCTGGCGACTTGGCCTCAGCTGGAGATTTTACCTCAGCTGGTGACTTGGCCTCTTCCTTCACAGGAGGCTTGGTTTCCTTTTCTGGAGATGCGGCCTCTTCTGCAGGGGGAGATGTTACTTCTCCTTCCGTCTCTTCTTCACCTTCTTCCTCCTCTTTGGCCTCTTTTTCCTCTTCTTCTGTCACTTCTTCAGTCACCTGGATCTCTTCTGTCTGCTCCTCCACAATCACTGTTTCCTTCTCTGACTTTTCTACCACTTTTATCATCTCTTCACTTTTGACCTTTATGTGAGTGGGTGTGGAGGGAATTTTCGGGAGTGCCTCGGTAAGAGAGAAGGGACTTGGACCAAAGCCAATCCGACACTCTTCGCCTTCCAGAAGCTTTCTGTGGAATGGATGAGACACACCATTAACTCAGAGCAGACTTGCAGGTCTGCAATCTTCCTTGGTTTTTTTGGAAGCCCCATTGCATTCAATGACAGGGTTTGGTGAATGAAGGATATGAATGAATGGCAGGAGTTTCATTTTCATCCCCCTTTTTTTCTTCTTTCCTTCCTCTCTCCTCCCCATTGCTCTCTTGTTTTTCTCTGGTGCTGAGGACTGAGTCATGTTAAGAACACACTCTCCACTAGGTCACAGGCTCAGCAGGAAGCACTGTGAGAATGGAGAAAGTTCCCATGGCCACCCACAGAGCCTGACCTTCGGGGGCTGCACTGCTGTTTATAGGAGGAAATGTCTCCCTAAAGAATGTCCTCAGTAGAAAACTCTACACTGACAACTGTCTCTTAACTAAAACCTAATTTAAGAGAAAGTTGGAGGGTTTGGGGTTATGGCTCAGTAGTATATTGCTGGTCCAGTGTGTATGAGGTCCTGGATTTGGAAAAAGAGACATGACTACTGGGACGACTGAAAGTTGTGCATAACCTCTACATGCACACTGTGCACACACACATTGTGCACACACACACTGTGCACTCATACTGCACACACACTGCACACACATACTGTGCACTCACACTGCATGTGCACACTGTGCACACACACCCTAAGATGAAAATTAAATCCCTCCCATGGCTTGAAAGAAAAAAAGCTGGGAACAAGTAAGCCCATACTTATAAATTTAGTTTGAGGTTTGGGAATATTGCCATTTAGAATTGTCCTATCACCTTTTGCAGCCATTCTCTGGGATCTATCCTTTCACTTAGCTACTCACTAGGTGGTGGTGACCTTACCCAAGTTACCCAGACTCCTAAGGTCTCGCTTTCCCTCATTGGTAGAGAGATGACTCCAGAGTCCTTACCTCAGAGGGCTGTTTCTGTGAGGTGATGACTATTAAGGGCTTGGCTGAGGGCCTGCTTAGGGAAGTAAGGGGTCTCCCCTAGAACAGTGGTTTCTAAATGGAACAGCTGACATTACCCTGGCTCTTGGTAAACTACAGATCTCAATCCAGCAGCCTGGGGCAGAGCCCCGGCCTGTCTTTCTAACTCAAAGATCACTCTTATTCCTGGTTAGTGCACTGTACTGAGTAGCAAGGTTAGACCAGAGCAAGGAGGTAGGCAGTCAAGGGTCACCAACCAGAAGAGGCCTTCATGATGTCAGCTCTGCTAGACTGGGAGGGCTCATCTTTGGGAACTGCTCTTCTCATGGCTGCCATTCAGTAAGCACTGTGCCCAGAAGAACCTGTGTCAGTTGGATTTCCCTATGAACAAGACTGGCTGAACCTCGCAACAATCCATGGTATGCATGCTGTTTCTGTCATCTAAACCTTTCTTTGCAAGGAATGAAGGCCTAGTAAGCTAAAGGTGGGCTTATAATGGTCCCTGACTACCTAAGCACCTCTTTTCCTCTAAAGCGAGTCTCTGACTAGCTGGGTTTGGGGTAGGTAAAGACTTTAAACGTTAAGTCACAGTCAGAAAGAAAACAAGTCACTCTTGAGACAATGAGATAGCTCAGTGGGTAAGCACACCTACCATCGAGCTCAAGGACTTGGTAAATTTGATACTCAGGACCCACATGGTGGAAGCAAAAAAAAAAAAAACAAAACAAAACAAAACCAAAAAAACAACAACTCCCCAAACTGTCTTCTCAACTTCATATGTGTGTGCATGCACACACACACACACACATACCCTCTAACCTCCATATGTGTGTGCATGCTGGCACACACACATACACAAATAAATAAAATGTATTTAAAAGAAAATAAGCTTCAAGAGTTCTGCCTCTTGGGAAGTAGAATAGCTGTGAGGGGCTGAGGGCAGGGACAATGAGGCATCTCATAAGGCATGTGCAGTTTGAATCTGGAATGGTGAAAATAGCTCTGAATGGATGGAGATGAGTGCTGCATACGCAAATGTTCTTAACATCCTAAACTGTTTATTTAAAATGCTTAAATGGCAAATTTTAAGATACAAGGTTTCTTTATATAACAATATGGCTGTCCTGGAACTTGCTTTGTAGAACAGGCTAGCCTCAAACTCACAGAGATCTGCCTGCCTCTGTCTCCAGAGTGCTGGGATTAAAGACATGTACCACCACTACCCCAGCATGACAGGGTTTTTAAAACATTTTTTAAAAATTTTATTATGTGTATGTGTGGGTGTGGGTTCATGTGTGCATGCATTGTTGGGGACAATTTTCAGGAATCAGTTCTCTATCTGCAGTAGATTCTGGTGATCACACTTAGGCCCTCAGACTTGTATAACAAGTGCCTTTACCCACTGAACCATCTTGCCTATCATATATCATTAAAATATATTTTACTATAATTAGGATGGGAGGGATAGCGGAGCCGTTAAAGTTCAGGCTCACAACTGAAATACTAATGGCTGGTACGATGGCCATGTGGGTAGTGGTGCCTGCTGCCCAAGCCGGAACGCCTGAATCCATACCCCAGAAGCCATGTAAAGGTGAAAGGCTTAGTTAAGATCAGACTCAACTAAGTTGTCCTCTGGCCCCCCCACACACAGCACAGCACATGCACACGCATGCACACACGCATACAAACATTAATAAAAGATAAAAACAAATAGAAATAAATACTTTTGTCTTAGGTATGCTATGGTAGAACACACCTTTAATCCCAACACTTGAAAGGCAGAGGTAGGTGGGTCTCCATGAGCTAGAAAGCAGCCTGGTCTACCTAGTGAGTTCAGGGCCGACAGGGATACATAGTAAGATCTGTTTTAAACATGAAAACAATACAAAATAAAAACCAAAAGACTTCTGTCTCTAAAAAGTAGCTGGCTACCTAAACATAACTTAAACTGAAGGCTTAGTACTTTATGGGAAAACAGGGCTCTGTGTGGCATCAAGGCTCTAAGAACCTTTAAAGGCTTTTAAAGAGCCTTTAAGGGCTCTTTATTCCCTTAAAGCTCTAAGAACATAGGGTTCTATATTGTCTCAAGGCTCTGAGAACACAGGACTCTACACTCCCTCAAGGCTCTGAGAACACAGGACTCTACACTCCCTCAAGGCTCTGAGAACACAGGACTCTACACTCCCTCAAGGCTCTGAGAACACAGGACTCTACACTCCCTCAAGGCTCTGAGAACACAGGACTCTACACTCCCTCAAGGCTCTGAGAACAAGGGGCTCTATACTGTCTCAAGGCTCCTGAGCCATCTCACCTGTAGGCAGCAATCTCGATATCCAGGGCCATCTTGACATTGAGCAGGTCTTGGTACTCTCGGAGCTGTGCCGCCATCTCCCATTTGGTGTTTCTCAGCTCATTGTCCAGCTGCTGAATAGCATCCTAGGGATGACAGATCAGGCAAGTCATTTGCCAGCTGGTACTTGGCCCTCAGTTCCAGGTAAGCTGGGGCCACCCTGCTCAGAACCTGGGTGGGGACAAAGCCCCACCCTGTCAAAACTGTAAGCTGCTCATATACAGACATGAAAAATAAATCTAGATCAGAAATCTCAGCCTGAGGAAAGATCTGGAATGAGATACAACAGATACTGACTCAGTAAGTAAAATGATGGGTGAATTTTTACAGATGTCTTAGATAGTGCTCCATGGAAGGGTTGAAGTGTAGCCCGGTGGTAGAACACTTAAGTAGCATCCTACACAGGGCCCTGGGGAGAGAGCAGTTTTAGCTACTCTGTTTTCTATTCTTTCCAAAATGCCTGGCAAGTGTCTGCTCTTTGATTACCTACCAAGGCAGAGGGTCCCCAGAAGCATACTGAATAGAGATGAAACTTCTCACTGGAGCACTGCTTAAAGTGAACCTTTACAACTACCTTTTGCCTCCTGAATTATGTTTTTCCAGTTCCCAATGTTTCTATAATCAAGTTTATTTATTTACCCAGTCCTAAGAAAGTGACACTTTTCTCCCCAAGGTTGTTTTTGATCAAAGAAATCTGCCAAGGCTGTCCCTCCAGCCACAGACACTGGTGACAAGTAATAGAATACCTACTCTAACCAAGATTAGGCTGAGCATTTATATTTAAGTGGTAAATTATTCATTAGGTGCTAGGATGGAGCCCAGGACCTCATGCATGCTAGGAAGGCAAGAACTCTCCCACTGAGCTATACCCCTGCATTGGTGATCTTCACAGTCTGCAACACTGCGATGTCTGACTCAGAGACCAGAATCCTTCGCTAAGAAAATGATTCCCCTCCTCCTGCTCACCTGATAGGATGCGATGTCTGCCTGATGACGGTCCTCTAGCTCAGAGCGCTGCCTTTCCAGTGATTCCTTGGTGCTTTTCAGCGCCTCCAACTCTGTGGTCCTGGCTTGCAGCTGCCGCCGGTACTCAGTTATCTCCTCCTGTGCCGAGCGCATAGCATCTGTATTCACCTTGGCTGCCTCTGACAGTCGGTCCAACCTCACTGAATAGGGGAGGAACCAGGGCACAGGATTAGGCACACAGGGTTGGGCTCAGATTTGGAAGGTGACATACATGGGTTGAAGATGTGCCAAGGTGTTACTCCACCCCATCCTGACAGTCCAGTAGCTCTTGTCCAAAGCCATCCAGCTAGTGAGTGGCAGGGTTCAAATTTAGTCTATTTGGCTTTGAAAAACAGACTGTCTCTCCCTAAACTCAGGACAAAGGAAGGGCTGGCATACTGAGGGGTTCAGGTGGGAAATCTAGCCATGAGGCTTAATGCTCAGCTGGGGTCTGCAGGTTTGTGGAAGAAGTTAGCATTCCTGAGTCACCGGGCATGAAAGCTGTGGGAGTAATCCGTTACAATGTAGCCATGGTAACTCCTCACAGATTTCTGCGGAGTCCAAGGTCACAGGGGAGCCCGGGGCCTGTGTACCAGTCCTTTTTTCCTCTACCTGACTGCATTCTCTAGCACAGCAGCTTCTGAGCCAATCAAAGCCATACATTGCCACCAACTGGCTCCTGGTTCTCAGATCATCCAGTGCAAATCAGAAATCGGTCTTAATCTCCTAAAAGGGAACATCCCACATCCAAGAAAAGTTGACCCTGGTGGAAAGAAAGAGGCCAGCTGGTGGGGACATATATCCTCCTATACTCTGCTTGGGTGAAGGGCAAACCTAAAAGAAGAGTTTTCCTCTGGGAGGAGCCTTGCTGCAGGGATGGGGGAAGGGATGGTTCACTGCCACTGCAAAGGCTTGGAGCTTGAAAAGGGGAATTCCACGCATCTAAATCCTAGTATTCCTGGCTTTCCCTGATGCTAGCAAGCTTTAAAATCACCCCAGTGAGGATTCTCAGCTACTAGGGATCACAGACAGCTTTGGAAAGCACTTCAGCTCTACACTCTCCTCCAGAATAATGCCCAGGGTTACAGAGACAATGTCAGAGAGGATTCTGCATGTAAGACTAGGAAACTCAGTGACTACATGCCCCATCCCCAAAGAAACAAGAACCAGAGAGAGTCAATGTTGGTCAAGGTCACCTTGCAGCTACTGGGCGGTAATTCAAGGCAACTGCAGCCTAGCCTGCTCAGAATCCCTGGGAAGTTGGGAGAGAAAGAGAGACGGGAGGTCCCAGATTTTGAGAGGAGAAAGGGTATATTTAATAAGAGAGGCTGCCTCGGCCACTTGCAATCATGAGGTCCATGTGCTTGGTTCCATACTTGGCTAGAAAGGGCATGAAAATGAAAGGCTCCTTTCATATTACACAGAAGATTCCTAAAGTGGGGGCATTATGTACTGAGCAAGAAGCAGGAAGAAGCATAAGTACGTGTCAGCAGAATACTCCTGTGCCACCCTCTGCGAAGGGTGAGTGAAAGGGTGGGCAGAGTTGGCAGGAAGTCTAGATGGGGCTTGTTCAGTTCGAATGGGAGACTGGTCTGAAACTGGGGTCCGTCTAACAGTGTGGGGAACAGAGAGGTTAGCTAGCCCCAACGTTTAAGTACAGATATAAATAATATGAAGGTAGGGAACTAAAGGAAAATCCAAGGTTGGGGCGCCCCAAGGGAGAGCCAGAGTAAAACCGCTATTTTATGAGGCTGCATGCACTCTGCAGAGAGTCCAGCAGCTTTAGGGAGGACTCCTTGGTGAACCATTGGCTGCTCACTGTCCCGCCGGGGGTGGGGGGGAGGAGGAGGGAGCGACCCCCTCCCAACCCACGCGCCCGCGCACCTCGGAACCACTCCTCCGACTGCAGCGTGCTCTGCACCGCATGGCCTTCGAGCTGCGCACGGATCTCCCGCAGCGCCGACGTCACGTCGCACTTGAGGGCGTCGCGCGCCTCGGCGTGCGCCTGCGCTTGCGCGGCACCGCAGCCCTGGATCTGCCCGAGCAGCTCGCCCACCTCCTCCTGGTGGTGGCGCCGCAGGTAGCCGCACTCCTCCTGCAGCGCCTGCGCCTTCTTCTGCAGCTCCACGCGCGCCGCCTCCGCCTCCTGCGCGAAGCGCGCTAAGGCGCGAGCCGCCGCCTCCGCCTCCTCGCGCTGCCGGGCCTCTTCGTCCAGCCGCTGTCGCACGTGCGCGATGTCCTCCAGCAGGTGCTCCTGCTCCAGGCGCAGCTGCCCGCGCGCCGCCCCCAGGCGCAGCACGGCGCCGCGCATCTCGCGCACCTCGCGCTCATACAGCTCGCCCATGGCGGCGCGGCCGGCTTGCTGCTGCCGCAGCGCCGCCGCCTCGCCCTCCAGGCTGCGGTTGTGCGCCTCGAGCTGCCTCACCTTGTCGATGTAGCCTGCGAAGCGGTCGTTCAGAGCCTGCAGCTGCTCCTTTTCGCTGCGCGCCGCCGCCGCCGCCACCACGCAGCCCTCCGGCCCGTTGCTTAGTGTGTCTAGGGAGTCGGTGCTCGAGGCGGCGCCGGCTCCGCGGAAGCGGCTGGGCGAGGCGGACACGGAGCTCACGGACGTCCGCGCCCACGAGTGGAAGCCGCTGGAGGAGCCGGCCACGGAGCGCGGACCGCCGGTGCCCGTCTTGCGGCCCAGCGCGTAGTGCAGGCTGCCGCCTCCGTGCAGCGGCGCGAACGGGGCGCCCAGCAGCGCATCGGCGCCGCCGAAGCTCATCATGGCCGGAGCAGGTGCGGCCGCCGGCAGAGCGGGAGCGAGGGGCCGGGCCGGGGCGGGCAGCACTGCGGCAGCTCCGGGACGCGGGCTCTTTTATATCCGCGGTGGCCGCGTCCGGCCCCTCGGCAGTGGGGGGCTGGGGAGGAGGGCCCCGCCCTCTCCACCTCCTCCCCCGCGGCCCCGGGCCGACCGGCTCCGCCGCAGTGAGAGGGGCGGGGCGGGGCGGGGGGGGGGAACCCAGGAGTGAAGGGGAATGTCGCTTAGTCAGCGAAGCCTCCCGAGGTCAGACCAAGGAGTAAAGGACTTCCGGAGCGGACAAGTGCAGACCTCCAGGTGCATGTAGGAAGACCCTTATTGGTGTGCTCAGAATTAAGAGGGCCTCTGAAATAGGGAGAGGGCTTGAGAACTGGTGGGGCAGGGTGCTTGCGAGTTGAAGCGATGGGAGACTCCGCAGTGATTAGTACGAGAGGACCCTTCATGAGAGGCGACACAAGGTTCCCTAATAGAGAAAACCTTGAGATGAGTACAGAGACCACAACCACCCATGGAGGGATTCTGAATGTCGTTGCATGATGGACGCTACCGAGGATAAATGAGGACCCCCTAGCTGGAGGTGCAGTTTCCCCTGATATAGCAGCCACCAAAGAGGGGCTTAAGGAACTCTACAGCTGACATCGGGGTAGGAAAGGGGAGCGTGGAGTTTGAAAGGACTGCAGAGCTACGCTGAGGGGACATGGGAAACTGCAGAAGGAGAAAGGGAATACAGGATGGGAGGTGAACTTGGTGCTCTCCAAAAAGTCCAGTGGCCAAGACCGGAAGTGGAGACTGCGTCTTTTCCAGCAAGGGAAACTGTCTGCGAAGAAGCAGAGGGTCCCTGCGTAGGCTGAAAGACCCGGCTGAGTGTGGAATCCCAGAACACTGAAGCCAGGTTCTGCAAACAGGGCGGGGGAGGGGGAGTCAGCTCTGTGCTTTGCTAGCCGAGTGACCTTGCACAAACTGTATTCTCTCCTGCTTGGTTTTCCCTTGCGTACAACAGACAAGATGCAACTCCAGACCCCCAAGTGCCCCAGGAGCTTCCTTCTCGGGGAATCTCTGGCTGAATTTTGGGAAGGGAGCCCACAGTGACAGTGAATGTCTAGCACCCACGTGGGAACACCTGAGAAGTTTGTCTTTCTCCCTTCCTTGCCTGATTTTTCTCAGTTTCATCTTATCATCCCACTCTTAGTCCCACAATAGATAAGCCTGTACCATAGGCATCCCTTCATGATCCCGAGGAAGAGCTGGGTGGCTTTTCAAGGCCAAGTCTACCGCCCTAATGAGCCCCACAGAGGAGTCAGTTAAAAGGGCGGCGGAGGGGCTCAGACTTGGAGGCCTTGCTGTGTTAACAGGACTGGCTCATTCTTGTTTTGGTCTTCTGGTCAAATGCCGCGTTAGTGGAGGCTTCTGTGCCGCTACCGCTTCAGCACCAGAGACAGAGACTACCGGGGCGGATTGATCTAGGCCTTTAAGAAAGGAGAGGTTCAAAGCTCTTCCAGGCTTCACCCTTGTGCTGTGCGGGTGGGAACTCGGGAGGGGTGGGATGAATCATACCGCAGTCTCGAAATGACCTACCCTTGCATGTAAGTAACCCACCCCTGCATGTCCTGTCCAGTTCCCGGCTTTCTGTGAAGCTCTCCCTGTAAACCTCCTCTACCGGGAGCAGAGAGAACCCCACTCCAATGCCCACTGACAAGTGCTGGGAACCAGTGTAGATTTCTTCAGATCAGAACTTTTCCCAGGAAATTACCTCAAGTCCTGCTGCACCCCAGTTTACTGTGGTTTTCTTTCTAGAGGAATCCTCAAGACCAGAACGTGGCAGATTGACTAAAAAAGACCTCTGCCAGCCCTATTTCCTTGCCCTCTGTTTTATCCCCAGCCTCTGACTGCAGGCTGACTTGCTAGGGAAGTGATGGCGCTGTCCCTTTAACCACGTTTTACTGGAAGGAGAGTGCACTAGGGAGGAGGGGGAAGGCAGAACAGAACATGATGAAGCATTTTCCCAATTTAAAGGGGTCCGGTCATCGTGCTGCCTGCAGGGCAGAAAGGCTGTTTGGCAGGTGTTGTTGAAAGGATGAGGCACTGAAAAATGTCACCGGGGAGGGGGCCTGGGGAGGGACCCCCTTGCATCCAGATTGTTCTCCGTTTAGTTTTCATCTTGCTTGGAATTTTGCCATTAGATCCTTGTTCTTTTGAACAAGGATTCTTCAGCTGTCTGCAGAATGTGCATGCTTTTCTTGGGTGTGGAAAGTCTGGTAAGCAGCTGATAGCAAAAAAGGAATGAAGGAAATGTGGGGTAAAGGGATGACCATCAGATTGCAGGTAACATGTGGATTTTAAGAGGCACCAGGTTTGACTTTTGTGGCTATAAGATGGGCATGAATGCTGGTCCCCTGGTCAGTCCTTCAGCCTCACCTTCAGAAAGCTGTCTGTGGCCTCCATCACCCATGCTTATGTCATCATCCCCTCCTGGGTTCTGTGGTCCCCAGTGCCAGTCCCTGTAGTGCACTTCCAATCTGTCATGTGTCCTGGGTTCTGTGGTCCCCAGTGCTAATCCCTGTCATGCACATCCAATCTGTCATGTATCCTGGGTTCTGTGGTCCCCAGTGCTAATCCCTGCAGTATCCTTACCAATCTGTCATTGTGAGTGGATGGATGGGTAGATGAATGAATGAATTCTATCAGTTCTCTAGCAAAACATGGGATTCAGCAAGAACTAAGAATGATTCTTTTCTGAGACCTTGTGGTTCAAATTACTTTTGCCTCCCTTCCTGCATTGTTAACATTTAGCAGTAAACAAGGCAACATCTATACATCTGTCTACTTATTGAGCCTCTGTTGTGTGTGATAGGCACACATTAGATGATGATGTTACTGAATCTGGAAGTCCACCTTCCCAGGTGTCTCTTGGGGACAATTCTCAATCCTTCCCAGATCTCAGCCCAGAATGTCCCGGGGTACCTTTAAGATGATTACAGGTGTGATTTGAATCCCCAGTATTCCATGTTATAGGTTTAGTTCCCAGGAAGTTGCCGTCTGAAGATGGTGAAATTTTTAAGGAAGTAAGTCCTGCTCAGAGGTCTTTAGGAACTGTGGGCATGCTACTAAAGGAGGCTGAGTCCCGACTCTCCTTCCTCTCCTCTTCCTCCATCTCCCTTCCTCTTCTCCTCTTCCCCGTCTCCCTCCCTTTCTTCCCTTCCCCCTTTCCTCTCCTCTTCTTCCTCTTCCTTCCCCACCCCGTGTTAGTGAGAGTTTCTATTACTGTGATGAAATACCACAATCAAAAAGCACATTGGGGAGGAAAGGGTTTATTTCCGCTTACACTTCCACACTGTGGTCCATCAGTGAAGGAAGTCAGGACAGGAAATCAATCAGGACAAGATTCAGGAGGCTGGAGCTGATGCAGAAGCTATGGAAGGATACTTCTTACAGGCTTCTTCCTTGTGGCTTGTTCAACCTGCTTTATTATAGAACCCAGGACTGCCAGCCTAGAGGTGGGACCACCTACCATAGGCTTGATCTTCTCCCATCAATCATTAGTTAAGAAAATACCTTACAGCCAGATTTTAGGGAGGCATTTTCTCAACTGAGGCTCTCTCCTTTCAGATAACTCTAGCTTGTGTCAAGTTGACATAAAACTATCCAGGACATTCTCTCTTTTTCCTTTTGGACAGGGTTTTGCCATATAGACTAGACTAATCTTAGAGTCTGTCCTTCTGTCTGCCAGTCAATGGTGGCACATGCCTTTAATCTGAGCACTTGGGAGGCAGAGGCAGGTGGATCTCTGTGAGTTCAAGGCCAGCCTGGTCTACAAAGTGAGTTCCAGGACAGCCAGGAATGTTACACAGAGAAACCCCGTCTTGAAAAACACTGAAAAAAAAAAAAAGTCTGTCCTCCTGTCTCAGCCTCCTGAGTGCTGGCATTTTTGTTAGTTTTTGAGATAGGGGCTTAACTTTGCCACCCAGACTGTCTTTAAACCCTTGATACTCCTGCTTAAGAGCTTAGGTTACAGGTGTGCACCACCAGGCCTGGCATCTTCATTGCTTTTTTACCAACCTCATCATGCTGCCTTACCACAGAGCGCCAACCGCATCACGCTGCCTTACCACCGAGCGCCAATGCAGTGGACTCAGCTGATCCTGGACTAGAACCTCCAAAACTGCCATCCAAGATGAACCTTTTTTTTTATTTATTTATCATGTATATAGTGTTCTGTCTGCATTTTTGCCTGCAGTACAGAAGAGGCACCAGATCTCATTATAGATGGTTGTGAGCCACCATGTGGTTGCTGGGAATTGAACTCAGGACCTCTGGAAGCGCAGTCAATGTTCTTAACCTCTGAGCCATCTCTCCAGCCCCCCAAGATGAACCTTTTTATGAATATTATGGATATTCCTCCAACAAAAAGGAAAAGAGAAGCCAGGTGTGATGCCTTACTGCTTCTAACGCTTGAGAAGCTGAGACAGGAGGATTGCTCTAAGTTCAAGATCAGTCTGGACTACATAGTGCGCTTCAGGTGAGCTTAGACTACAGAGTAAGAGGTGGGGATATCATGGCAAAGTATAATAATAGAGTCACTACAATGTGTCTTCCCAGAGCCTAGTCTTGGCAATCTTCCAGGGACAAGCATATATGCCGAAGTACCCGACCTTATTTGCCCTTGAGCACATCTTGCTTCAAGTATCTCCCAGACAAAGTCCCAGTGGCCTATGGTGGGTGAAGGGTGCCTCATGCTCTGCTGTCCCAGGGCTGCTGCTCCTTGCCATGGCCTTCCTGGTGAACACCCACCAGGGACTGCTGCCACCACTTCTCTTGTCCAGTATTGCTGGTGAGTTCTGATAACTCAGAAGAATGAGGCTGCAGGGGAAGGGGTCCCTCCCCTTCTGTGTGTACAGCAGAGAATTTTCATACTATATTGTCTTTGTACCCCTGCACTGTGCAGGGATCCTTCTTATTTTACAGACATGTAAACTGAGGCCTGAGTGGGTTATCAGAATTAACTCAGTAATATAACAGATAGAACCCAGAGGCTCAAATTGCCCAAGCCTCAGCCAGTACTGCACCACCCATTTCTCCTCCACAGTAGAGGCCCAGATGTCGGGGGGGGGGTGAGAAGTCTGAGGAAGAATGGCAGCTTTCTGGAGCTGAGGTGGGGGAAAGGGTTTGGCCTCTGCTGTGAGTCTTGTGACCCAGCATCAGCGTGCCCTGGTTTATGCTTTGTTTTTAGTGTCAAGACCTCTTTCTCTTTGTTTTTAAAAAAAGTATTGCATTTTGTGTTAGCTACTTCTCTGTGACTGTGATAAAAACAAATGAGCAAGGCAAGTTATAGAAGGAAGGGATTATTATGGCTCAGTCTAGAGGGATGAGTCCATCACAATCGGAATCGTGGCGGCAGGAACAGCTGAGAACTCACATCTCAAGCCACAAGCAGCAAACAGAAACCTTAAAGCCCACCCTTAGGAACACCCTTTCCTCCAGCAAAGCCACACCTCCTAAGCCTCCTAAATGGTGCCACCAACTGGGACCAAGTATTCAGGTGTCCAGGAATATAGGGGACATCTCATTCAAAACACCACATGTTTACCTACTTACTTTTCTTTATGTGTGTGAGAGAGTGAAGGTGTCACACACCTGCCCCAGGATGTGTATAGAGGTCGGAGAAAAGCTTGGCTCTCTCTTTCCAGCATGTGGGTTCCAGCACTCAGCCCTACCTACCTACCCGCCTTTCCTTCCCTTCCTCTTTCCCATATCTGGTAGCCTATGCTGGCCTTAAACTCAGTATAGAGCTGAGATTGACCTTGAACTCATGATCCTTCTATCTGTACCTCTCAAATACTTGTCTCTATTTCTCAAGAATTTATTGCTGGGCTGTGGTGGTGCACGCCTTAATCCCAGCACTTGGGAGACAAAAGCAGGTGGATCTCTGTGAGTTCAAGGCCAGCCTGGTCTATAAGAGCTAGTTCCAGGACAGGATCCAAAGCCACAGAGAAACACTTCCTCAAAAAACCAAAAAAATAAAAAATAAAAAAATAAAAAAGAATTTATTGCATTCATGTGCATGTGCATGCATGTGTGCATGAACTCATGCTATGGCGTGTGTGTAGTTAGAGAATATCTTGGTTCTTGGCTTGGCAGCAAGTGCCTTTACCCACTGAACCATCTCACTAGCCCAACTGCTTCTCTTTTTCTAACTATGGAGTACCTTGTCTTTTCCCACGCACTGTTAAGTTTTGTACAGAGAAATATCTGTCTATGTTAGCCACTGCTGATTTCCTCCAGTGCTTGGAATAATGGTTGCGTACAGTAGGTGCTTAGCAAGCAATCATGAAATAACAGGTATGCTCTTCCTAGTTAGAGGTAACACTTCAGCACCAGGCATGCGGACAGTTTCCGATCTCAGCTTTGCGGGCAGCCACCTCACAGGGTGCTTGGGAAGGAGCACATCCAGCCCCTGTGGTCATCTTTGCTGAGGCTCAGGCCCTGCCCACTCTGCCACCTGTAGACTCGCCTTTTCTGGGTCAGCAATTATGTCTGTGAAATCTGCTTATTTGTTTTGTTTCTTTCTCTTCAGAGGCCGTAATATGCTACATCCTTTGACTCTGTCCTTTATCCCTTCCTTTCTCTACTTCATCCCCTTTCTCCTCTCCCCCCCTTCCTTCCCCCTCCTCCTCCCTCCCCTCCTGTCTTCTCCTTCTAGCATGTGCCCCCTCCTTTCTCCTTAGCCTTCATTCCTCCTGTCTCTCTTCCCCCTTCCAACCTCTCCTTTTCCTCGTTTGGCTAGACTTAAATCTGGTCTGTAGTAACGAGGAGGTAGCCTCCCCCACTCCTACACCCTTTGGGAAAGAAGCTGCAATGACAGAATTATGTGCAGTTTTGCATCTTCCCTCGTAGCTCCACCCACGGCCTTACCACTGCTGGACTGCCTAATGCTGATGAAGCCTTCAGTAGTTCTGCATCCAGCCCACACATCTGATGCTCTGGAACTCGGTAGAGAGGGAAGCTGAATTCTCCTCAAAGACTGGTGTTGGTGGGTGGGTTCACAGGTCTGACTCACCCTATACCCACCAGCTCCAACACCTATTCTGGGATGTTTTGGTTGAGTGGCTTCTAAGATGGGGAGTGAAACAGTCAATCTGTCTGTCCTGAGGGACTTTCATGTAGTGACTCAGTAGAGCTTATTCATCACAAGTGCTTTGCGGGTCTTAGAACTCTCCTTACCTGGAGCAAGGGGCTATATACCAGCACACGTGAACCTTGTGGTCTATGGAAAGGGAGAATGGTATTTGTTTATTTATGCTAAGAGTCAAACACAGAGGCCTTGCTCATGCAGCTAGCCAGTGCTCTGCCTCTGAACTGTACCTCCAGCTCTTGGTTTTATTTATTTTTCATTAATGATATTATATTGTGTGTTTGAGTGTTTTCTGTGCATGTATGTCTGCACTGTGTGTGCCTGGTGCTCGTGGAGATCAGAAGAGAATGCAAGGTCCCCTGGGACTGGATTTGCAGATGTCTGTGAGCTGCCACATGGGTCCTAGGAATTGAACAAGTCCTCTAGAGGGGCAGCCAGTTTTTGTAACCTCTGAGCCTCTCTTGTTTTGTTTTAAAGCAGGATCTTACTGCATAGCTTAGGCTGGCTTTGAGCTCTCTATATAGCCTAGGCTGGACTCAAACTTGTTCCGTCTATGTCTCTGTCATGTAATGGGATTGTAGACATGTGCCACCACCCCTTGCCAGTGCCTGTTTTTATGCCCACCCTTTCATACCTGCAACCCTATAAAGTAAATTCTATTACTATACCAACTTATACTCTGAGAGGTTGAGTAACTTGCCCCAAATCACACAGCTAGAATATGTGTAAACTGGGATTCTAGTCCGGTCTCTGGGCTGTACAACTGTGAGACTGCCATCACACGCCACTTTCACAGGAAGGCCCAGTGAAGCCAGCCCTTCTCCAGTTCATTACAGCTGCCTGGAGGCTTTGCCTGGGGTTCATCTTGGCACCTTGCAGGAAGCAAGGGGAGTTGAGCAATGGCTTTGGGCTTTTGGCTTTTAGGTTTTTATCTTTTTTAGGTTCTCTTGGGAGGCATGGGAGAGTGAGAATTCCCAGGCGGCATACTCAGGAAGTCAAAATGGTGATGAGCTTGGCTTCCTGATATGCCCAGTCCTGGAGACGCCTAAGTCCAAAGTGATGATGAGGATGATTGATTTTCACAGTGTAAAGCTGAGTCATCCGGGAAGCAGTTGAGTGGCTTCAGCATGGGAGCACCTGCCTCCTTGTTCCGGCTGCTGACATGTGGTACCAGCAGCAGCTCTGTCAGAGGTACAGGGTCATCCTCCTGCAGAGTGAGACACTGAGGTCAGAGACAGAATGTGCCTGACAAGGCTGCCAGGAGAGGGGCTAGGGTAGTGGTGGCCACGCCACACTGATGCTTCATCCACAGTCCAGAATAGGCAATGCCAGAATTTAGAGGGAGTTGTTGGAACTTGAAATAATTAACATTTGGCTTAAAAGTTCATTGCTGGCTGGGCATAGTGGTACACACCCTTAATCCCAGCACTTGGGAGGCAGAGATACCAGCCTGGTCTACACAGTGAATTCCAGGATAGCCAGAGCTACAGAGTGAGACCCTGTCTTAAAAACAAAATAAAGCAAAAACAGACAAACAAGAAAATTTCATTCCTGGTGGTCAAGTTTAACAGGTGAACAAGGCAAGGCTGGGCTTTGAACGAGGTCTGTGGGGGCTAGGGGTGCAATTCAGCTGGTCCCCTGCACTACATCAGCTGCCCATGGTGGGCATGTCTGTAACCTCAGCTCTTGGGAGATAGAGGCAGTAGTATCAGAAGTTTAAGGTCATCCTCAGGTGACAAGTTTGAAGATGGCCTTGGGTACATTAGACCCTGTCTCATACAAATAAATAAATAAGACTGCACCCCAGGCTGGGTGGAGATGAGGCTGTCCTTCCTGGAACCACACAGTCTAACTTGTCACTCCGCAGACAGGCTGTGTGAGGACATAGCCTGACAGCAGTGTGGCACTTGCTCAAAGGCAAGCGATGCCAGCGTGGAAGACATGCCAGGAACGTGTCTGAAGTCTGCCTCAGCCCTGACCACACATACCCACCCACACCCAAACACAGTCATACGTGGGCACACACATATACAAAATACTCTCCTGCTTCAGTACTCTTTGTTATGCTGAGTCCCAGGCTCCTGCTTCAGTATTGTGTGTTGTGCTGAGTCCCAGGCTCCTTCATTCAGTATTGTGTGTTATGCTGAGTCCCAGGCTCCTTCATTCAGTACTGTGTGTTATGCTGAGTCCCAGGCTCCTGCTTCAGTATTGTGTGTTGTGCTGAGTCCCAGGCTCCTGCTTCAGTATTGTGTGTTGTGCTGAGTCCCAGGCTCCTTCATTCAGTACTGTGTGTTATGCTGAGTCCCAGGTTCCTTCAAACTATTTAGATCAGAATCTCTGAAGAAGTCTAGGGATGTCCCTTCTAGGCCAGTACCCCTAAAGCAGAAGTTCCTTTACATCTGGTCTCACCTACCCATCCAGACCCTGTAAAGGACCGTGCTGTCAAGTATCACACACACATTACTTCGTTTAGATACCACAACAATGCAGCAAAGCTTCGGTGCCAGCTGGGGTCAGAAGAGGTTAAGTCACTTGCCAGCACAGGCTGGGAGTGTGGCTCCGTGGGGGAGTGCTTGCTAGCACCCATGAGGTCCTAAGTCCCATCCTTAGTGTTGAAAGACTGGCACCTGCCAAGTACAGAACTAGAATTTGAAATTTCACACCCTGGCTTTGGAAGACCCCTGTCCCACTCGAGAGCTTGTCTTCTCCCAGGATGCCCTCCTCATCCTCTGTGTGCCTCTTCCCTAGTGCTGTGTGACTTGCTCATTTCCTGACTGTGTGTCCTGGGACCTAGGTTATGGTATACACTGGAGTCGCTGGTCCTTCCCAGCCCATGAGCCTCCGGGAGCAGGGAGTGATTCTTGCATCTAGGGGCCCAGGATGTGGGCATGAGTGGGCATTAATGAATGACTGGTAGAATATCCCAGCTGAAGGGCTCCCACAAGATTGGCCTATGGGCAAGCCTGTAGTGTATTTTCTTAACTAGTGATTGGTATGGGAGGGTTCATTCATTGTGGGTTGGTGGTTCTGGGTTCTATAAGAAAGCAGGCTAAACAAGCCACAGGAGGCAAGCCAGTAAGCAGCACTCCTCCATGTACTCTGCATCAGCTCCCACCTCCAGGTACCTGCTCTGACTTCCCTCAGCAATGGAGTATATCCTGAGACTCAACTGAAATAAACTCCAAGTTGTTTATGGTCAGGGTATGTGCTCACAGTGAGAGAAGCCCTTAGACATCAGTGCCTGGATTACAGCTTGCACCACCATTGTCCACACACGATGTGTGTGTGTGTGTGTGTGTGTATATACCTGGGCTAAGGATAGGATGTAAGGCCTCATACACACTAGACAAGTATCTTACCACTAAGCTACACCCCCACCAGTCTTCCATCTGGAATACTTTGTAGATGATAAGACAACCTGGGATTCAGCAAACTACATCCTCCGAGTATTTCTCTCCCCTCCCCTCTTCTCCCCTCCCCTCTTCTCCCCTCCCCTCTTCTCCTTTTCATCCTGCTCCTCCTCCTATTCTGTCTGTCTCCCCCCATCACACTGCTGGACATGACCCTTGGGACTTACACACAGTAGCCAAGCTCTTTTCCCCAGGTCTG
This sequence comes from Ondatra zibethicus, assembly GCA_004026605.1. NCBI lineage: Eukaryota > Metazoa > Chordata > Mammalia > Rodentia > Cricetidae > Ondatra > Ondatra zibethicus. The sequence goes on along the minus strand of PVIU01001566.1, from coordinate 189,338 downwards.
AGAATTTCTAGTGAGCATAAAATTTGCTACGTTACTCAGCAGATCCCTGGTGATGCATCCAGATGTTTGCAGTGACCATAGGGCTTGTTCCCCGTGTGATCTAGAGCCTCCCTCTGAAGTCGGACTAACCCACAGCTGGGCGCCAGCACTACCACTTCTGGCTAGGCGTCTTAGGCACCATCTTCTTTCCGGGTCTCAGTTTCTGCCTTTGTCAGGTGGAGAAATTATGGTTCCAGTGGGAGCCGTTGGTGTCACTGGGATTAGGGAGAAAACTCAGTAAACAAAACTGGTGGTGGGTGGGGGTGTCTATGTTGTCTGGACCATGGAGGAGTTCCTAGGGCTTTGTACTCCCTAACTCCTCCCTCCGGGGCCATAATGATAGTGTCAGAGTAAAGGAGGACCCGTGGGGTCCTGCTGTGGAAGATCCAGATTTGGGGCTCAGGCTACTCTGGCCTCTGAGGCTGCAGGTGTTCTCTGCTCAGCCTGGGGTGACATTAGGAGCCTTCTAGTGCTGGTAGCAGCTTCTGGGGAGGGGTCCTGGCTGTGTGAAGTTGGAGGGCTGATGCTAGGATGGCCATACTGCATTCACAGCAAGTACCATGGGCAAAGGGTACTTCTGCCACCACATCCCTCTGGTAGCAGTGAGTGTGGGACTAGGGTCTCCCAAAACTGCAGGATCAGATGGGTTGATTTGTTTTGTTTTGTTTTATAAGACAGGGTTTCTCTGTGTAACAGTCCTGGCTGTCCTGGAACTAGCTCTTGTAGACCAGTCTGGCCTTGAACTCACAGAGATCCCTCTATCTCTGCCTCCGAGGAACTGGGATTAAAGGCGTGCGTTCTCACTGAACCTGGATTTGCTGATTGAACTAGCTGGCCAATAAGCCCCAGGGCTGGGAGTATAGGTAGGTATATACCAACATGCCAGGCTTTTGACACAGGTGCTAGGGATTGATAAAACAAATTTAGTTTAGGTTTGCTTTTTCTTCTTTTTTTTTTTTTTTTTTTTAGTTTTTCAAGACGGTTTCTCTGTGTAGCTCCAGCTGTCCTGGAACTTGCTTTGTAGATCAGGCTACCTCAAACTCAGAGAGCTCTCTGCCTCTAACTCTTGAGTACTGGGATTAAAGGCATGCACCACCATGCCTGGCTGCCTGACAGACCCTTCACACATCACAGAGACACTTACACATCCATGTTTCTGTTACACTATTCACAGCAGCTGGGCTGTGGAATCAGCCTCGATGTTTATGTCCCCTGCAAATGTATAAGAAAAGAAAATGGGCCATACACACTTAGTCACTCTTGTATGGCTGTGAGGAAATACAATGACCAAGGCAACTTATGAAAGAAAGAATTTAATTGGGGATATGGTTTTAGAGGGTTAGAGTTCATGATGGCTGAGCAAAGGCATGGTGGCAGGGAATAGCTGAGAGCTCACATCTTCTTAATCCACAAGCAGAAGCAAGAGGGAGGGAAGAGGAGGAGGAGGAGCAGGAGAGAGAGAGAGAGAAAAAAAAAGAGAGAGAGAGGAAGAAAGCTAATTTGGCCTGGCATGGGTTCTTAAAACCTCAAAGCCCCTATCCTGTCACACACCTTCTCCAATAAGGCCACATTTCCTAATCCATTCCAAACAGTTCTGCCAATTGGGGCCCCGAGTATTAAATATTGAAATATGAGTATGGAGGCCATTCTTTTCCAAATCACGGTAAACACAATGACAGCATCTTCAGCTTGAAGGAGAATGCACTTATGACACAGCAGAAATATGGATGGGACTGGAAAACATGTTAAGTGAAACAAACCAGATACAGAAGGACAGATACTGCTTGTTCTCTCTCATTTTGTAAATCTTAGACTTTGCTTTTTAGGATTTTTTTTTTTTGAGACAGGGTTTCTCTGTGTAACCCTGGCTGTCCTGTTATTCACTCTGTAGACCAGGCTGGCCTGGAACTGGGAGACCCACCTCCCTCTGCCTCCTGAGTGCTAGGATTAAAGGCATGCGCCACCACCCCAGGGCCTAATTTTTTTTGCCTTTTGTTTTGTGTGTATGTGTGTGTGTGTGTGTGTGTGTGTGAGAGAGAGAGAGAGAGAGAGAGAGAGAGAGAGAGTCAGTTGGTATGTGTGTATCAATACAGACAACCAAAGGCCAGAGAAATCAGTTAATCCTGGAGCTGGAATTAGAGGCCATCGAGCTACCTGATGTGGGTTTTGGGAAATAAACTCAGGTCCTCTGGAAGAGCAGTATGAGCTCTTAACTACTGAGACATCGCTCCAACCCTGGGTCCTAGACTTTACATAGATGTGTAGGGTCATTTATATATAACATGGAAGCAGAAGCAAATGGGGAAGGGAGAAGACTCAAGAGTTTGGAGAAGAGAGTACAGAAGATGAGTATGTTCAAAGTACATGCTGTACTTGCATAAATAAGTGTGACACTCCTCACTGTACAACAAATGCTGATAACCAATATTGAGAAGATACATGTCTGGTACATCGTGAATATACCCTAAAAATGTTCATTACTCAGGTGTTATGTAGAAGTCTGCGAGGAGGGGAGGGGCCTGGCTATCAGCTATCCGCTGCAGGGGAAAGGGAGGGAGGGCTAGCGAGGTGTGCGCCTCCCTGGGCTTTTTCTCTTGTGGGAATGGGAGTGGCTTTCCAGGTGCTGCCTAGATCAGACCATGGGTTGGCTAGGGAGTGGCGCCTCCTCTGCCCAGGGGTGGCTTCCTTCATCTCTTGTAGTGGTTTTCTTGGGGCTAATGTCACTCAAGGCATTCTGCATGGAACAGAACAGGAACTCCCCACAGTATAGCCTGCTGGTGCTTGGAACCCAGGAGGAGGAGGATGGCAAGGACCCTGGGTACTGAGATGGAGATGCCTTGCTACAGCTGTGCAGGCCATGATTGCTCAGGCCTTGCTTACCTTCCTATAAATGGGCACTGACTAGAGCCCCCTTGTCAGATTGTCCTGGGGATCATGGAGACTGGCAGTGTCTGTACTTCAGTGCCCATATTCTCTGCTCCCTGTCCTGCCCCAGAACAATATTCTCAATCACTGTCAGAAAGTGATCAGCATCCATGAAGTGCCTTTTGTGACACCACCCCAGCCACCTTGCCAGTGAGTTATGTCACAGTCTGTCTTGTCCTGGATTCTCATCTTCCCTTTGGCCTCTCCCACCTTGCCCCTCCTAGGCACAATCCCCAGCCAGCTTGTAGGGCTAGCTGCGGAAGTCATGGCCAGAGGCCTTCCTCCTGCCTCTCCTTCCACCTTGCTGCAGGGGAGCTCACCAGGCAGCACCCAAGGTCCACTCTGGGCTCCAGAGCGCACTGAACTGGAACCATCTGAGCCCAGATCAGCATTAACTTGCAAGTCCCTCCTTCTGCAGAACCAGGGCCATCATGGAGGCTCTGCTGGGCCCTGGCCTTCTCCCTGCACTGCACCAGTAGCTGCAGCGCCTGATTTATGGCTCTGTCCGGGCTCTCTCCAGGAAAACTGCTGGCAAACCAGCCGTTTTGAAGAGTTCTGTTAGATCCTTGTGTGCAGATAGTCAGGTTATTCCAAACCACAGCCTGGGCCACCCAGGGGGCCTCTAAGATGTTAGGGCAGGTTGTCCCAGCATAAGTTGGCATGGGTGTCTTCTAGTGTCTGGGGGTGGGGTGGGGCTCTTTGCCTTGTTTTTTTCCCATTTGTTCAGGGTAAATGATTGGGAAACTGGCTATCTACTGATAGCCATACTTCTGAGTCCCCTCCATGTCCCTTTCCTTACCCATGAGTCCTTTGACCGAATTGTTTCTGCATGGGAACCATGATAACCAGGCAAACAGGAACTGACTAGAAAGAGGTGTACAATGGTGGAAAAGGAGAGGCCTACCCAGACTTGGAATCCTGTGGCATCGGGCAGGACTCGTGACTTCCTCAGTGCTTCCAGCCTCTGAGCCCCAACCTTCTCATCCAGAAAAAGAGTCAACCCCGGCTATTAAGTTAGGACCCATGCTGGACTCAGCACTAGCAGGTGACAATAAACAAGGGTCTCCTGCTCCCTCAAGGCCCAGCCCAGTGTCCTTGATCTTCATTCACAAGGCTCAGGCCCAAACTCCCGCCAATAGCAGGAAGATGGATTGTGGGTATCTGTGGTGGACAAGGTAGTGGTGATACAGCTCTTGGGTGGTGGTATATCCAAGTGTTCTAGGTGACCCCAGCTCCATTATGGGAAAGAAGAGGGACATTGGAGTGGGACTGAGGGCCTGTGAGGAGGGCATAGGGCTTCCAAGAGCTTGACAGTCTGTTCTTTGATGGCATTGTGCTCCTGTAGAGGGCAGTCCTAAAGCACCTTCCTGCAGTACCTTATTCTTAGAACGATGACACTACTTGGGCTTATTTTAACAGAGAGGTTACTCAGCTGGCCCAAGGCTGAGTAGATACGTGGTTTAACCAGGATATGAAGCCGCATAGTTCCGGTAACCAAGGCTGTTCTTCAGGTCCCCAGTGTTCTCAAACCATCTTCCTTCCTACTAGTTCTGGAATAATCTGTTGAATCTCATACTTTTGACCATTGTTCTTGCCAGCCCATACCTTTGCCCATTCCTGACTCCCTCTTCACTAGTTCATCCTCTCACTGCTGGACCAGACTCCACTGTAAGCCAGGCATCATGGCACATGCCTTTAATTCAGTTAGTAGTTCAAGGCCTGCCTCAGTTACATGGGAACCTGTCTCAAAAAAAAAAAAAAAGTTGTGCATGGAGAGACACGTCTTTAATCCTAACACTCGGGGCAGAGGCATGTTAACTAAGGTTTCTGTCCCACCTGGTCCTTCAGTTGTTCAGTCCCAAAGGAACACATAGAGGTCTACTTTAATTATAAGCTGATCGGCCTAGTAGCCCAGGCTTCTTATTAACTCTTATAACTTATATTAGCCCATAATTCTCGTCTGTGTTAGCTATGTAGCTTGGTACCTTTTTTGGCGAGGCAGTCACATCTTGTTTCCTCTGAGGCTGGGTTACAACTGTAGACTGCGCTTCCCTCTTACCAGCATTCTCATTGCCCTGCCTCTACTTCCTGCCTGGTCGCCCCGCCTCTAATTCCTGCCTGGCTACTGCAATCAGCATTTTGTTTTGTTTTGTTTTGTTTTTCGAGACATGGTTTCTCTGTAGCTTTGGAGCCTGTCCTAGAACTAGCTCTTGTAGACCAGGCTGGCCTCGAACTCACAGAGATCCGCCTGCCTCTGCCTCTCGAGTGCTGGGATTAAAGGCGTGTGCCACCATTGCCCAGCAGCATTTTATTAAAAATAATACAAGTGACAGGATAAAAGAGCATTGTCCCACCACAGTAGAGGCAGATGGGTCTCTATGTGTTCAAGGCCAGCCCGGTCCACACAGTAAGTTCCAGGGCATCCAAAAATACCTGATAAGACTCTATCTACTCTCAAAACCTGAACTTTATTAAATTTTCCCTGATGGGACACATGAACCTCCTCTCTGTCTCCCCTGTGCTACAATCATTCTAACTGTTGCCTCTCTTTTGAAAATTTCTTTTGGAGTTTGTGATGTGATTTTTTCTTTTTTGGTACATATGTGTGTGTGAGTATGACTATGTATTCCTGTATACATAAATACAACCTGCTCAGTCTGTTACTTGTGTGTGTATATTTTCAGAGCTGACCACTCAACACTCCTCTCTTGTTCAAAGCATTTGTCAATATTGGCTCTGCCAGGAGACTGGAGACCCGATCTTCACCTCCGTACCCTTGTACTTAGCCTGACTGTGGGACAAGGAGATTGCTGGAAAATGTTAAGTCACCCATTGCCAGCTATTCAAGTCCTCCTTGACAAACAACCAGGATGAGTCTCCAAATCGTTCTAAACAGGTTTTTATACTCGCAGACAAATCCAATATGTGGTATCAGAGCCTGTGAGGTGCCTTCCATTCTAGGCTGTTTATGGCTTATATTATGTGCCCACCATGTCCTGGCAGCAATATGGGCCACTGAAGTCTTTGGTGCTCACCCCGAGTTCCAGGCTCCTCCAGCGGCTGCTTCGCCTCCCCAGTGGTCAGCTTCCCGGCCAGCTCTGCTGGTATCACACTCTGGCTCACTGTCCTGGTCACTGCTGTGTTACAGGACTTCATCAGGTTGTAGGGGGTCACCCTTCAAGTGGCTACTTGACCCCACTCCCACCCCTCCCACCCCCAGTGGATGAGCCTCCCTAGGATTCTCCACTCTCAGAGGACAGAAATCAAAAGATCTAAATCCACTTGAGGACTAGAGGAAGCACTTCCTAAGTGAAGATCAAGTTGCTTTAATTATGAAGACTTGGACTTTCCCAGTGCCCAGTTTGTGTGTGATTCCTGGAGGCATCAAGGACTTGGAGCCAGTGCTTAGAACTCGGATTCTAGGCTGTTGGTGGTGGCACACACCTTTAATCCCTGAACTTGGGAGGCAGAGGCAGGAGGAATCTGTGTGAGTTAGAGGCCAGTTTGGTCTACAGAGTGAATTACAGGACAGTCAGGGCTGCACAGAGAAATCCTGTCTGAGAGAGAGAGAGAAAGAGAGAGAGAGAATGCATCAGCAAGATGCATTGTCATTGATGGTCTGCTATTATTGCTGCTTTTACCTGGTATCCTCAGGTGTGTGAACAGCTGAGACCCTCCCAGTAGGTGACATGTAATGGATGAATCAAATGACAGCTATTTATTCTCACCTGGAGAGGGGCAGCAGTGGGTGTGTGCACAGGTGTGGAGAGGAAGGGAGGGCTCACAGAGAGCCAGAGTGGGGGTCACAAACGTCACAGGTTGGGAGTCAGGTTTCTGGGTCTACTTCTTAATTACTCAAATGCTCTGGGCCTGCTTGAGCCTCAGTTTCCACCCCAGAGAAATGGGCTTGATCATTCCTTTCACATTAACCCCATGGGATTTGGGATGGTCAGGGAAGGGAATGCCTGAGAGGGTATTTACCCCCTGCAAAGTAGAAGTCACAACCAAGTAGCTTATAGGATTAGAAAATTAACAGTGATGATTAGGGGTACAGCATGAGCACGGTGTACATGTGTGGTGATCGTAATAATTCGGGGTATTGCATGAGTTCTGTTAATGTATGTGATGCACTGCAGTGAGCTTTAAAAACTAATAAAGATGCCATATCTTATTTCTTTATTTAGAGACAATGTGTAGGCAAGGATGACTTTGAGCTTTTGAGCCTCCTTTCTCCACCTCCCATGCCTGATCTATGCAATTCCAGGGACTGAACCAAGGCTTTGTGTATTTTACAAGCACCAGCTAAGCTATATCCCCAGCCTGAGAGGGTCTGTGATGCAAAATGAGCTTTCTTTTTTTCCCAGCTATTTTACACAAATTTTAAAACATGTATGTCAGAGGAAGGGATTTGAGTAATTGCTTTGTGAGGAAAACAGACCTTTATGGAGCTCAGTAGGGGTAATTGGAAAAGCCCAGCCCAACGGGATTTAGATAGGGTGTGTGTGTATGTGTAGGTTGTGTGCCCCAGATTCAAGCCCTTTGGAACTACAAGGAAGTGTGTCCTCAGGAAACTGGTACTTAGAAAATGCTAGTCCCAACACATTCAAGCCAGAACAGGCCCCTCAGTGTTTCCCTTGGCTGGACTGCACTAGAGCTGGTTGGTAAAGGAGCTTGGGAAATGAGGGTTGCAGAGGTGAGCTCTCAGGAGGCTGCGCATGCAGAGGAAGGCCAGGCAGTGGGTCTGAGATATTAACCAACTGGGCAACCAAATACCAAAGTGTTCAGGAGAGGAGAATACCAAAGTATTCAGGAGAGGGGTTGAGACCTGAATTCAGACCATGGGATTTGAAGGAGAGTTTGACTAGCTAGGGTGGATGTGATACAGTCCTATAATATTGACTACTTAGAAGGCTGAGGCAGGTGGATAGCAAGTTCAAGGCCCACCTGGGCTACATATAGAGAAGGGAGAGCTGTGCTCACATCAGAGGCCTCTTGACTCCTGGGAAACTGAGACCTCCAGCTCTGGAGTTAGTGGCACTACAAATCCAGACTGTAGCCAGGACCCAGGCAAGCCCCTGTGAATAAGGAAGCATATTCTTTTTTTTTCTTTTTCTTTTCTTTTCTTTTTTTTTTTTTGATGTTAAGAAGTATATTCTTATGAGACAAGAAAACCAACAATTCCATCACAGGGTTGCAGGGTTGCAGGGCAGGAGTAAGTAGGCACACAATGCCTGAAGTAGGGCTTCCATAGTTACCAAGAGGCAGTTCAGGGCTGCTGTGATGCCCAGGCCTGCCCTCTGACTTCCAAAAGGAGAACTCTGCAGGCCCTCCATCCTGCCCTGCACTCCTCCCAGGCAGCACATTGGCAGGAGTCTGTCCTTTGGAAAAGGATGCAGGAAAATGCCCTCTTCTTGATGAGACAGCAATGAGGTGATGTCTGGGTTTTTATAGCACCATGGCTGAGCTGCTGCCAGATGCCAGTCCAGGCCAAATCCCATGAGCCACATTTGTCCTCTGTGCTCCTAGCCTTGGGGAGAACTTCTAGGGGTCTACATTGAGATCCAGCTTTGGAGAAAAGTTGCCTGTAGCAAATGAAGCCTCCAGCCTCCAGTGGGGACCCAGGCAGAGCCCTTAAGTCAGTCACTCACTCTCCCTTACTTACTTTCTCTTTATTTGTTTTTTTTGAAGTAGGGTCTCACATGGCCCAGGTTAACACAGACTCAGTATGTAGCCAAGCATGACCTTGAGTGCCTGATCTTTCTCCCTCACCTCCAACTTTGAGTCTTTTCTTTAATAAATAAAAACTATTTTTATTTCATTTTATCAGAGTAAGTAAATCTTTGAGGTATAGGAACTACCACTTTTGGAGGATAAACCTACATGGGTTTATTATCTTGCCTTTAGAGGCCCAGGGCTAAGTGTCAAGTCATGACTTCGTGCTATTGATGAATTGTGGGTCAGACTTCCAGGGCCTGAGTCTTCATGGTTATTCTGGGTCTCTTATATGTTCCACAAAAGGACCCACAGCCTAGAGAATTGAAAGTGTTTGTAGTATTGTACAGCTGTTTCATCTTATTTCACTTTAATTTTTTTTTTTGTCTTTTTATGTTACTTTCTTTGAAACAGGATTTCCCAGTGTAGCCTGGAACCTGCTGTGTATCCCTAGCTGGCCTCAAACTCAAAATCCCCCTGTTTCAGTCTTCTGGGTGCTGGGAGCACAGGCATCTGCCACCAAAATCCCCCTGCTTCAGTCTCTTGGGTGCCGGAAGCACAGGCATCTGCCACCATACCCAATTTAGGATTGTATTTTAAATGAAGAGGAATCCCCAGAAGAAACATGAACCTATTAAAAAAAGGAGATCCCATGACAGAAGTGTGTTGGGGGCTGTGAACCCCCAGACCCTGAATTTCCTGTGACCCCCTTGCCTGCCGGAGTAAACAAGTTCTTATGCTTACAGCTGCTCTGAGCGAGACAACTTGTTTTTCCTGTGTTTGCAGCTGCTCTGAGACCCCTGAAGTTCCTGATGGCAGGGGAGTGGTTTCTGGTGGGTTTGGCTGGGGCGTGGCTATCAGTTAAGGATCCCTATATAAGCTGCCCTGGAACACAACAAAGGGGTCATTCTTAGCATTCTTGTTTTAAGGATGACTCATGTCCCCGTGTCTCAGTCTGTGTGTGTATGTGTTTAAGTCTCCAGCCCCTTTCCTGGCTCCTGTACTGTCCGGTTTAAGTGTCTGCCAGGTGCAGTGAGAACTCACAAGGCAAAGAGAACTCCTGAGGTCCCATGAGATCATGCTCTCCATAGATAAGCCATGGAGCTGTCCGTCATAAGGCTCCTCCAGACTTCCCTCTATGGGACAAGTGTATGTTGAAATTCAGGGTGTTTTGCTTTGTTTTTTGAAACAGGGTTTCTCTGTGTAGCCCTGGCTGTCCTGGAACTCACTCTGTAGACCAGGCTGGCCTCAAACTCACAAAGATCTGCCTGCTTCTGCCTCCCGAGTGCTGGGATTAAAGGTGTGCGCCACCACTGCCTGGCAAAACTTAGGGTTTTAACCTGGGCAGTGGTGGTGCACACCTTTAGGCCAGACAGAGTTGCAGGACAACCAAGGCTAAGCAGAGAAACTCTGCCTTGCAGGGTGGGGGAAACACAAACAAGCAAGTAAACAATCATGCTGCATTTATCCTGTTTTTGCAGTTGGCTTTTTGCAGAAAGCAGCAGCTCTTTGGATGTGGAGATGATAGATCATTTGTTTAGCATGCTGAAGCCCTAGGGGGCCAGAAATAAAAAACCACCCAAACCAGTCAAAGGAGAGTAGCTCTTGAAACGCAGAGAATATTTTTTTGGGGGGTGGTAGTGTTTCCAAGACAAGGTTTCTCTGTATAATAGTTCTGGCTGTCCTGGAACTCACTCTATAGACCAGGCTAGATTCGAACTCAGAAATCTACCTGCTCTTTCTTCTGAGTGCTGGGATTAAAGGTGTGCACCACCACCACCATCTGAAATGCAGAAATTCTTAACCTGGTGGGTTCATGATGAGTGACCAGTCCACTGTGTAAATACCGAGCAGTGTGCACTGTGAGCAGCTTTAGAGGCAGTGCCTGTGACCCCTCTGCTACATTTAAGATGATCCAGATGTAAGATTCTTGTTTGTTAGATGGAGAAAGAGGAGCCAAGATTGAAAGGGACTCAGATGAGGCAAATGAGGAACCGGCCCCTCAGATGGCCTTGAGATCAGTAACAGAATACTGCAGTCGCCTGGACCTGGGCACCCTGCCCTGGCTTCATCAAGGAGCTATGTCCTGCAGAGCCAGGAGGGTGAGGGAGTCAGCCTGCTCAAGCTGCCAGGATGAGCCTCTGCAGTCCCTACTGAGAGATTTACAGCTGCCAGGTACTCACAGAGGTTACAGAGAAAAGACCTGGTGCAGTACCAGGGACTCTGCAGTGCCTATGGGAGGCTGGCTTCTCCAGGCTCTGGGCAGCCCTCGCACAACTAGCCTAAGCTGGTATAAGTATGAGTGGGTAAGGGGCAAGCAAGGACCCCTATCGGCAGAACCTGGACCCCTCTTTTACTTTGGTTGTTTTTGTTGTTGTTAGTTTTGTGGGACCCTGTGCATACTAGGCAAGGTCTTATTCACTTATTGACTACATCTCCAGTCCATCTGAGAATGATTCATCAATACAGCCAGGCAGGCCTTATGGAGCATGGATACTCAGGCCTTTACTAGCTGCAGCAGGATGGTCTCATATCACCCAAACAAGCAGCTACTGTCACTAAGTCTCCTCTACTAAGCGTGGTACCCCCTGTCCCATCGCCCCACCCCACATTTCATTCTTCAGCTAGCCCCAACAAAGCAGCTCAAACCCAGCAGGGAGGCTCTGTTACTCTCCCCACTCGTATGGCTCAGAGAAGTCAAAATGCTTGCCCAGTGGCTGGAGGTATAGCTCAGAGAGCATTGACGAAAACAGAAGCCTGCACAAGGCCACTGGGGTCATTAGATGTGGATTAGAGCCTGGTATGCCATTTCTGAAGTCCTAAACTTAATGGCAGGCTGTCCTCAAATTCAGTATGAAGATGATGACCTTGAATTGATCTTCCTGCCTCCACTTCTTGAGTGTTGGGATTGCAGGCATACACCATCAAACCTGGTTTTATGCAGTGCTGAATATGGAATCCAGAGCCTTGTGCACACTAGGTAAACCCTCTACCAAATGAGCTGCATCCATAGCTCCTATAATTCTTTTTATTATTTTTGGGGTGTATTCACTGTGTGCATATTTGTGCACCTGCATACAGATGTGCTTTCAAAAATGTAGCTGGAGCTGGGCAATGGTGGTGCATGCTTTTAATCCCAGCACTGGGGAGGCAGAGGCAGGCGGGTCTCTGTGAGTTCGAGGCCAGACTGGTCTACAAGAGCTAGTTCCAAGACATTTAGGACTGTTACACAGAGAAACCCTGTCTCAGGGAGAAAAGAAAAGAAAAGAAAATGCAGCTGGAAAATGACAGAGCATATGGATGAAAATCCATGGCAGAAATCATATTCGATAGCTGGACAGTGGTGGTACATGCTTTTAATCCAACATCTGACAGGCAGAAACAGGTGGAGCTCTGAGTTTAAGGCCAGCCTGGCCTACAGAGTTCCAGGATAGATAGAGCTAGACAGAAACCCTGTCTTAAATACAAACAAACAAAAGAAAATAAATTAACACAATCTCAAAAAAAGAATAATAGCCTCACTCCCTGGTGGCATTTTACTCCTGCTCAGGGACCTACATAGATGACAACAGTATCTTCAGAGAACATCTGCTTGGTGCCCCAGCAGGTAAATAAGTGGGGCCAAGGGAGGCAGACAGTTTGGGGGGCATCCTGGTTTGTTTTTCTATTGCTGTGAGAAAGCACTGATCAAGAACAACTTGAAGAAAAAAGTTTTCATCTTATAGCTCCCAGGTCACTCCCCAACACTGATGCAGCTCAGGGCAGGAAGTCAAGGCCCGAACCTGGAGACAGACAAGGTAGCAGAGACCGTAGAGCAACTCTTCTTACTGGTTTACTTTGCCTGGCTTGCCTGCTGGCTTTCTTACACAGTCCAGGACCACCCACCTAGGAATGGGACCACCCACCCTGGGCTGGAAAAAAATGTTCCACAGGTCGGTAGACCAATATGATGTAGGCAGTTCCTCAACTGAGATTCCCTCTTCTCAGGTGACTCTAGTTTGTGACAAATTGACAAAAGATAATCAGCTCAGGAGGCCAGGACCAGGGAACATGGAAGCAACCCCTTCCAAGTGGCAGGGCAGGGGCTCCTGGTGGATTTGGAGACTGGATATTGAGTTTTGAGCAGGTCAGTGCCCACTTACTTAGTCACTGGTATGGGTTAGATCTGGAGTATTCCCCTGATGCCTGTATATCAGAGCCCTGGTCCCCAACCTGTTCCTTCAGGGAAGTGGCAGAACCTTTAAGAGGTAGGACCAGTGGAACATCTTTGAGTCACTTGGGATCATGGGACCCTGGTTTCTTCCTCTTTCTCATGTGCTGATGGTAAGGAAGCAGTTTGGTTGTTCCTCTCATGCTATGATCTCTCTCACCGTAAGCCCCAAGCTGCAAACTTTTGAGCTGTGAGCCAGAATAACCCTTTTCACTCTATACATTGAGTGTCTCGGAACTTCTCACAGGGGTGGGGAGCTGGGTGACATGTCTTCTCACAAGGATGGGGAGTGGGGTGACATGTCACCCCCACAAAGGCTTTAACCCTGGCCTGAGTGTGGTCACTCTACCACACTAATGAGACCTTGGGGTGTCCCTTGTCTTGTTCTTGTGGTCTCTGGCGGATTTGTAGCATGCCCTCCATAATTCATCCAGCCATCCATGTGCTGGTCTCTTTAATTGGTCTCCTAGTCCACAGCCCGGGATGCCCTGGGCTGCAGTGGACTGGAGAACCTTTGTACCTGCGGTGGACCAAGAAACTGAACCTGGGCAGCTGAAGGAGCAAGAGAGCAGACAGGAAGAAGGCAGGGGCACAAGGGTGACCAGGAGTCAGATGTCCTGCTTTCGTCAGAGGCGTCTGTGTGCCCTTGGCATTTTCACACTTGGGTTTTTGTCCACTTCTTGCAGCTTGTCAGGTGGAGAGGTGACTTTTATCCCCATCCTACAGAGGGCAGGAAGGAGGTGCCAGATGGTTTAAAACTTACCTGACTGCACACCAATAATCCCAATTACTCTGGAAACTGAGGCAGGGGATCCTTGAACCCAGGAGTTTAGGATCAGCCTGGGCAACACTTTATTCAAAAATAATGAAATAATACATTTGAAATGAGAAGTGAAGGAAACATGCCCAGTGTCACTCAGCCAGAAGCAGCCCTGCCATTTGCGTCCTCTTTCCTTTTTGCTAACTAACGTACAACCGACTCAACATGGTATATTCGCCATGTTAAAGTACAGAGCTCAGTGGCTTTATCACAGGTTGTCTCAGCTAGGGTCTCCGTTGCTGTGCAGAGACACCAAGACCACGGCAACTCTCATAAAGGAAAACATTTCATTGAGGTGGCAGCGTACAGTTTCAGAGGTTTAGTCTGTTACCATGGCAGCGAGCATGGTGGCTGTGAGTATGGTGGCATGCAGGCAGACATGATGCTGGAGAATTCTACGCTTTGATCCAAACAGGTAGTGAACTGTTTCACTGGACGTGACTTAAGCATCTATGAAACTTCAAAGGCCACCTCCGTGGGGACTACAGAGAATGAAGAGAACTGGGATGTCTTAGTTAGGTTTGTGTGATTATCTGAGGCAGTAAAGGGAGAAAGAGAGAAAGTTAAAGTCTGGAGGTTCAAATTCAAGATCAGGGGTTGAATTGCTTAAGGTCTCTGTGGTGCTTTGAATGAGAATGGTCCCCACAGGCTCATAGATTTGAATACTTGGTCCCCAGTTGATAGAACTGTTTGGGAAGGATTAGGAGGTGTGGTGTTGGAGGAGGAGTGTCACTGGGGGGCAGGCTTTGAAGTTTCAAGACTTGTGAGTTTCCCAGTCTCTCTTTGCTTCCGGGTTGTGGATCAAGATGAGAGCTCTAAACAGTCTTTATTCCACCATCATGGACTCTACCCCTCCTGAACCATAAGCCAAATCAAAGGCTCTCTTTCCTGAGTTGCCTCAGTCATGGTGTTTTATCAGAAAAACAGAAAAGTAACTTAGCCCTTGATGAGATAGTGAGGAACAATGGGGAAGAAACACACTGGGCCAAGTTGTGATGTCATAGACCAGCAAGCAGAGAGTAAGGGTGATAGAGTCACACAAATCTAAGTAACATATTCCAGTCCTCTCCATTCTCTATAGTCCCAGGCAACCACTAAATCCTTCTTTATGGATTCGCCAATTCTGGGCATGTCAATAAATGAGATATATACAACATTTGCTTCTTATGTGTGGCTTCTTTCACTTAGTGAGTTTTCACAGTTCATTCGCATTGTAGCATGAGTTGGTACTTTGTGGCTTTGTGTAAATACAAGCATCTATCCAGTGTATGGATGCATTTGTTTTCTCCATTCATAACCCAGGTAATTTTGGCTCTCAAGCCTAGTGCCATTTTAGGTGGTTTCAGCACCAGCCACATGGCCTTAGGATCTTAGAAGCTATGTCATTACTATCTCATCTTGCCTATGACGGTGTTTTGTAGGTTAATGACCCCACAACTGAGTATCTGAACTGCTACCAAACCAGAAAAAGACTCAAAGGGCAGATTGAAGGCTGGGACAATAGCGCAGTGACAGTGCCTGCCTAACAGGCGAGGCCCTCAATTCAATTCACAACCCGGAAGAATAAAGAGGAGAAGAAGGCAGCATGACGAGAGGTTGACCAAATGATGTGTTCACTAAGGCCCCTGAAGTGGGGCTTCCAGGACCCCTGGCTTGCTCCTTAGGGGTTAAGCAAACTTCAGGTTGAAGTTTGCTGAGAGATGGGTAGTGATAATTAAGAGTAATAACTTGCTGGGGTATAACTCACTGGGTAGAGTGCTTGCCTGACATGCCCAAGGCCCTGGGCTCAATCAGCATCACATAATGGGAGTCATGGTGAGTCATGCTTGTATTCCCACCACTCAGGAGGCAGAGACAGTAGGATCAGATGTTCAGGGTTATCCTTAGCTATATGTTGACTTTGAAACTGTCTCATTAAAACAAAAAGGTAGGGCTGGAGAGATGGCTCAGAGGTTAAGAGAACTGACTGCTGTTCTGGAGGTCCTGAGTTCAATTCCCAGCAACCACATGATGGCTCACACCCATTATAATGAGATCTGAGATCCGGTGCCCAGAACACTATATACATAATAAATAAATTTTTTAAAAAGTTGAGATTTAAAAAAAAAGGTAGTAATAATATCAATTGTGAAAGCTCAAAACAAAGCGGACCACGTACCTGGATGGCTGATCTCTTTTGTACCCACTGCACACCTAACCTCCACTGGGGGTTGGGCTTGTGTAAGAGTCACTTCACTATTTGCATTTAACAGCTGTTATAACCTGCTACTGACTTGTCCTGTCCCTTTAAGAGGCAAGCCCCGCCCACTTCCCCTTCCACTTCCAGCCTGGATCTTCCTCTTCTACCTGCACTCTATACCCATTCTCTCTTCTCCTCCCCGCCCTCTCTCCCCTTTTCTTCCATAACCCACTAAATAAACTATACCCACTTTCTCTGCATGGCATCTATCCACCTCTCACCCACCACGGCTCCTCTTGGGACCTAGTATCAGCTTCTCTGTGTAGCCCTGGCTGTCCTGAAACTCGCTCTGTAGACCGGACTAACCTCAAGCTCAGAGATCCGCCTGCCCCTGCCTCCTGAGTGCCGGGATTAAAGGCGGGTTAGAGATAGAATTTGAATGCAGGATTCTGCTCCACAATCCACATTATTTACTGGCTGTGTCTTTCCTCATGTCTCCATCAGGCAATACCCTCCACTTCTATGAGGAAGGGCCTCATCCATACCAGGCTGGACTGTTCTGCTTTCCCGACCCAGAACCACACCAACGTTTCGCAAATTTGTCTCACACCTCCTGTTAGTTGTTGACCATGCTATTTGGCTTTGTCTAGAAAATGAAGGTCACAGGACCCAGGAAGAGAATGGAATGCCTGGTCTCTCTGAGACAAATCTGAGAAATGCCCTGGAATGTTATCATTTTGTTCTCTTCGAAGCTGGGCATGGAACACAGAGCCTCCTACAGGCTCAGCAGGTGCTCTATAACTGAGCTCTGCCCCCTACCCCCCATCATCCTGCTCACAGTTGATGAAGATGTGCGGCTTCTTTGTCAGGCTCTGAGTCCCACTTAGTTCCTGGGACCACACCCTTTCAGACAATAAAGTCAGAGTACAGTAGTGCTGAGGGCTCTCTGAAACAGGCACTTGCCCTCAGGAGCGGAGCATCACAGGGACCAAGGTTCGGATTACTAGCTGTGGGACTTGCTAAGTATCTTCAGGTCACTCATGTGGCTACCCAAAAGCTGCTGTAGTAATGGTTTAGATAAAACAGCACCGTTCCCTGAGGGGCAGCAGCCGACCACCATGAGGAAGGGGCAGCCGGGTCCCACCACCAGAGAGAGAGAGAGAGAGAGAGAGAGAGAGAGAGTGTACGCGCGCACGTGCGCGTGCAGGGTGGGGATGGACACGACAAATTCTGTCTCTGTGACTCCACGGAGATGGTGTGTGGATGCTAGTAAGGTGGAACACATAGCATCTATCGATGAAAGAAAGGTAAAGAGCAAAGCATCCGTGGCAGATTCCAGAACATGGCAGCAGTTGCCAGGAATAACTCAATCCCATGGAGCACTTGGAGAAGATAGCAGTTCTTGAAACCCTGAAGGTGTACCGCTCCTAAGGGGCTGAGAGAAGTGGGCTCCAGCAGGCCTTGCAGGAGAGACTGAGAGCATTTGGTATGGAGCAAACCCGAAGAGACTGGCTGCCTGTAGGCCGTGGTGGGTAACAGAGGCTGCTGGCTGGGACAAGAGAAAATGCCTGGAGCAGGCAGCTTTGTGGGCAGCTCCCTGTGAGGGTCCTCTGGGGGAAACCTGAGTTTGTCAAATCCTAGTCCCAGATTAGCTCTCCTGCTGCCTCAAGGCCTCACCCACAGGGAAGTGGGCAGGGATGGGGGTGGGGCGTCCGCACTGTGAGATGAAATGGACAGTGTGGTTCAAACTCAAGCCGCAGAAGAAGATGCACTGAACACACAATTCTGTGTACACAATTGATGTCTCTGTGTGCACAGAAAGGGTGAGAGCCTTGCTTAGGCTCACACAGCCCAAAACAGAAGATCCTGTGTCCAAAATGCCTGGGCCTATGTAAGCATAGCTAGACCCTTTCCGGAAGTACTAGCTTCCTCCCAGCACAGACCCGGATCCTTAGGTGTCTTCATGAAATGAGGATAGCAGTTTTGCTTATCCCAGCGGCATTGTGTAAACGAAGAGATGTATTTGCATAGTCTAGACTCTAGAGCAGTTGTTCTCAACACACAGGGCTGCATATCAGATATTTACATTATGATTCATAATAGTAGCAAAATTGCAGTTATGAAGTAACGAAAAGAATTTTATGATTGGGGATCATCACAACACGAGGAAATGTATAAAGGGTAGCAGCGTGATTGTACTGTCAGCACCACAGTTTGCACCTTACTGGGAAGCTGGAAGGGTGATTCAGCCCTTATTATTATTACTGCACAGGGGAAGAAACTGAGGCCAGAGAGGGCATGTGGATCTTGGCTGGTAATCAGAAAAGAAACTTCTGAAATCCTCTTGGGTATGAAGCCTGTCATCTCCAGCCTCCTGCTCTGGCTGGTGATGAACCATTCCTTCCTTGCCAGGAGGGTAGCTAGCTGGCAAGGCCAGACACTACCAACCCTGCTATGTCCTCCCAGTTGCTCAAGGTAAATCACGTGCTGAGTTTTCACCTGCACAGTTGACAGCCTCGAAGGGAAATTCCTCACTATTGGAGATCCCTCAGGAAATTCAGCTGCCACCCCCACTCTCCCCTGGATTAAGCCCCTTTGTGGTGGTTGCTTTGTTTTGGTTTGCACCCTAGGGACAGACTACCTTCCTAGACATGACTTTAGAGCCTCCTAGTGGCCAGCAAAGGGTAGAGCTAGAGAGCAACAACCCTGGGGTTCCCACTCATCTTAGCTGTGCCTCTGGGCCAGCTGGAAGCAGCTACTCAAGCAGAACTCTCAAAACCAGACCCACTCCAGGGGAGCTATGGGCCCAAACTGGTGGGGTGAACTGGCTAGCGCACACCCGCAGACTGGTGGGGTGAACTGGCTAGCGCACACCCACAGACTGGTGGGTGAACTGGCTAGCACACACACCCAGACTGGTGGGGTGAACTGGCCAGCACACCCCCAGACTGGTGGGGTGAACTGGCTAGCACACACACCCAAAGTTCTCTCACATTTTGTTCCCAGAACACACCAGTTTCAGGTGCCCCACTTATCAAAGCCCCTATAATGGGGGAACATCTGACATTTAATGAGAGAAAATGGGGTCTCACTGTTTAGGTCATGTTGACCTCAAAATCCTCCTGACTCAGCCTCCCCATTAACTGGAGCTACATGTGTACCCACCACACCCAACAAGGATTATAAACTTTTAAAATTTGCTTAATCTAGTATTAGATTAAAATAATTTTTTAATCTAATAAACTTTAACAGACTTTTATCAAAGTTTATTTTAAATGGGATGGTGGTGCAGACCTTTAATCCCAGCACTCCAAAATATTGTACACATAATAAAAAAATTTTAAAAAAGAAAAGAAATTGGTCTTGCTGCTTGTGGCTTGTGGCCCAGAACTCTTGGTGCTGGCTTCTTCCTTTTTTTTTGCATACATTAACAGACATTTTATTAAGTTTGCTTTCTACAAGACCTATAACAGCAAATCGTTTAGGAGAAACCTGTTCAATTGAGAGACCAAATGGATCCAAGAAAGATGAAAATTAAATACTTTCAAGAAAATGTCCTGTAGGAAAAAAAAGGAAATTAAATACTTAAATTAATCAAAAGGTTTTGAGTGATATTTCTGTCCCTCCTGGTCTCACAGCCATTTGGTCCCAAAGAAACACACAGAGGTCTACATTAATTATAAACTGGTTGGCCTATCAGCTCAGGCTTCTTATTAACTCTTATTTCTTACATCTTATCCTATAATTCTTGTCTGTGTTAGCCATGTGGTATTCTCATCTTGCTTCCTCTGTGTCTGGATGACTGCAAACTGAGTCTTTCCTCTTCCCAGAATTCTCCTGTTCTCGTCACCCTGCCTCTACTTCCTGCCTGGTTGTCCCGCCTCTACTTCCTGCCTGGCTACTTGCCAATCAGTGTTTTATTAAAACAATACAAGACCATTGTCTCACAGCAAAAAGGCACTATGACACCACCTAAAACCCACAGTGGTAATAGGCTAAGGAAGATTGCACTGCAGCAGGTTATCTTATGTGAATGTTAGCAGTTACACATCAGGAAGCAAGTCTGTCTTATAGACGATTATGGTACAAGTACAATGATCCCTGCCTGAGTCCAAGATATTTGGCCAGGAAAAGGTCAAGATGGCTAAAGGTAAAGCCAAAAGGAAAGGAACAGGTATAGAGAATTCAAGCTATAGAGTTAAACAGATGGCAATGGATCAGGCTTCTTCCTCCTAAAAGTTAATTACTGCATCAAGCTACCTGCCCTGCCTAATGTTATGCCCAGACCCATGAAGTCCTCCAAAAACCAACAAGGAGACCAAGTCCTGTATGTAAAAGCCTTTATTAAAAAAAATAAATAAATAAAGAGCCTTTATTTTAAGCAAAGAGTCTTCTGCTGAACCCAAATACCAAGAAATATGAGAGGTGGGGTTGATTTTATTTTCAAAATGCTTCCAAAGTTATTCTATTATAAAGGAAAATGGCTGAACAGGTAGGCGACAGACTCTCCATTGTGGGTTCTTCTGATGGCTTCTGCAAAGATCATGGAGGTGTCAATCACCTGTATTTTGGAGCAGTGTTTCATCTTATCCTCCTGAGGTATGGTATTGGTGACTACTACTGCTTCAAAGCATGCATTGTTGATGCGAGAAATGGCTGGGCCAGAAAAGATTCCATGAGTCAGGATAGCATAAACCCTGGTAGCTCCAGCTGAGAGAAGTTTGTCAGCGGCATGACAGATTGTACCACAAGTGTCACCCATGTCATCCACAAGAATAGCCACCCGATCCTTCACATCTCCTACCAGCACCATGCGATCCTCTTCACTGGCCTTCTTCCGTTCCTTGTGAATCAAGGCAAAATCCACGTTCAGTCGTTCTGCAATGGAGGTCACTCTCTCGGCTCCACCAGCATCAGGTGAAACAATAGTATAGTTTTTCCACTCAGGTATATTCTTCCTTATCCACTTCAGGACATCTGGCTCTGCATATAAATTGTCCACTGGGATATCAAAAAAGCCCTGAATTTGAGATGCATGTAGATCCATGGTGATAATATGATCCGCTCCTGCGACAGATAGCATATTTGTAACAAGCTTAGCTGAGATGAGAGCCCGGCTCTTATCCTCCTTATCCTGGCAGGGATAAGGGAAACACGGGATGACTGCAGTAACTCGACTGGCTGAAGCAATCTTGCAAGCATTAATCATGATCAAAAGTTCCATTAGATTGTCATTTAGCTCACCATACCCACTCTGAACAATGTAGATATCCTTTCCACGTACACTTTCTCCAATTTCCACACAGGTCTCCTGGTTGCTGAATTTCTTAATCACCACCTTGCCTAGCTCCAGGCCCAGGTGGTCAGCGACTTCATGGGATAAGGCCTGGTGGGAGCTCCCGCTGAAGATTTTGATATTCCGCATCTTGGGCAACTACACAAATGTGCTCTTCGCTCAGTGGTCACCACCGCTGCGGAGACTGAACTCAAAGTCAGCTGGTAGCCTGAACACCTACTGCACCGCGCACCATGTTGTTACTGCGCTGTCTTACCGGTGCCTGCTTCTAATGTAATTTATAAAAACCCAGAGGCAGACATTGGGGTTCAACCTGAAGGTCAGAAAAGCAAAACAGCCAGCTACTGGCTCTTACCTCAACCTGAGTCTGAAATGGCGATCCTGCCTCCAGGAATCTCAGGATGAGACTGAGCTGAGAGCTGTCTCCTCCTGCCTTCTATTCCTCTCTAGTGCTGGGATTAAAGGCGTTCACCACTACCACCCGGTTTCTATGGCAAACTAGTGTGGCTACTGGGATTAAAGGTGTGTGTCACCACTGGCTGATCTGTAAGACTGACCGGTGGGGCTATTTTACTCTCTGATCTTCAGGCAAGCTTTATTTATTAAAATACAAATGAAATGTCACTACATCTTCTTTTCATCCAGAGCAGCCACATCGATCTAATCAGGGTTCAGAATCAGAAGGCAGAAGCCTGAAGTCACAGAATACAGGCTTGTCCCAGGTGTTTGAACTCATGTGATTGTGGGGCTGTATCAGTACTTTCTGGAAGACTGACGCCCTTTAGCCTGATGTGAGAGCTTTAAATACACAGGAAGACAAGAGAAGAGGAATTCAAAATGGAAAATAGCACAAATATGCTAGAACCCACAGAAAGCCTCAAGAGCCTAGGTGAGTGGGCACAACCCCAAGTTGTCCCTTGCAAGCCTGGGTGTGTGGGTGTCTTAAAGAAGCAGGACTCGGCTGAGTAGCGGTGGTGCACACCTTTAATCCCAGCACTCGGGAGGCAGAGGCAGGCGGATCTCTGTGAGTTCGAGGCCAGCCTGGTCTACGAGAGCTAGTTCCAGGACAGGCTCCAAAGCAACACAGAGAAATCCTGTCTTGAAAAAAAAAAAACAAGAAAAGAAGAAGAGGAGGAAGAGAAGAAGAAGAAGAAGAAGAAGAAGAAGAAGAAGAAGAAGAAGAAGAAGAAGAAGAAGAAGAAGAAGAAGAAGAAGAAGCAGGACTCCAGCCAGGCGGTGGTGGCGCACGCCTGTAATGCCAGTACTCAGAAAACAGAGGCAGGTGAATCTCTGTGAGTTAGAGGCTAGCCTGGTCTACAGAGCTGGTTCCAGGACAGTCTCCAAAGCTACAGAGAAACCCTGTCTCAAAAAAAAAAAAAACAGAATCAAAATAAAAAACAAACAAACAACACGAATATAAAGGGGGAAAAAGGAAGAAAGAGAAAAATAAAAAGAAGCAGGACTCCTTACACACTCTCATGTCCTCAGAGTCAGGGAGCCCAAGCAATCGGGGAAAGTCGAGCAGCTGTGGAAGAGCTGCAGCTTCTCACAACAACATGAGTGAGCTGGCCAGAGGGGCCGGGCCAGAGTGCACACCGATGCGGGGCTTTCACCTCTGCCCTCCAATCCTGAGCGTGAGTCTCTCCCCCAAGAAAGGGGACATGAGGAATGTCAGTCCAGCCAAAATGGTATGTTAAAAATCCACCGGGAAAGCCACGTGAGGTGGGAAAAGTCAGGCTAATCTCAGTGAATTAGAAAACAGTTTGGGCTATGTGGCAAGTTCCAGGCAGATTTCTGAGTCTGAGGCCAGCCTAGTCTACAGAGCAAGTTCTAGGACAGCCAGGGCTACACAGAGAAACCCTGTATTGGGAAAAACAAAACAAAATGATAAGTTTAATCTGCACTTAGTTAAAATCTCACAGTAATTCCTATTGCAGGAGCTGAAGGTATGGCTCATTGGTGCTTGACCATTCTGTGCAAAGTCCTTGATTCAATCCCCAGCACTGCAAAAACAAGTGAATAAATGTAAGTAGAACCTTACAAGTAAATTCATGCAGAAGAAATAATACATGAAAGGGGGCAAGGGAGATGGCTCCGATATTAAGAGCCCTGACTGCTTTTCCAGAGAGCCTGAGTTCGATTCCCAAGACCTATGTTGGAGACTAATAACTATAGTAACTCCAGTTCCTGGGGATTCTGGCTTTCTCCAGCAATGCATGCATGCAAGTGGTACATAGACACACATACAAGGCAAAATGCCTATAAACATAAGTGCATAAACATATATATATGAAACTCAACCTGCTAGATGTAAGCTGATTAGTCATAGACATGTGCTGGTTAATAGTGTCAATGAAGGGTTTTTTTATTGTTTAATGATTTATTCATTTTTATTTCATGTGCATTGGTGTTTTGCCTGTATGCATGTCTCTATGATGGTGTCAGATCCCCTGGAACTGGACAAAACAGAACAAAACAAAAAAATAATAAAGAAACAGAACCTCAAGCAAACACTCAACTTTGTCTATCTGGGAGGAAACCTCAGTTCAAAGGAAGAATCTAATTCAGATGTCAAGAGGCAGATAGGGATTGCGAGGACTGCTTTCCAGGCACAAGGAAAGGCTTGGTCAGCAAGAGACATAACGATAACAACAAAATTACAAGTATCTGAGACCTCCTTTTTTTTTTTTTTTTTTTTTTTTTTTTTTTTGGTTTTTCGAGACAGGGTTTCTCTATGGCTTTGGAGCCTGTCCTGGAACTAGCTCTTGTAGATCAGGCTGGTCTCGAACTCACAGAGATCCGCCTGCCTCTGCCTCCCAAGTGCTGGGATTAAAGGTGTACACCACCACTGCCCGGTGAGACCTCCTTTTTATAGCAAGAGGTAAACATTAAACACGGACAAAGGAAATTTTACAATTTCAGGGTAAAGCTCAGAGACATTTGCATTTTATGATTTACAGTTTTCGATAACAAGGTTTCAGCTAAGATGGTGTCTGCAGAGGCCTGCTGATCTCCTTCCCAGCTGATAGTGTCTGTAAAGAATTTTACAACTTTCCTGACACAATCAGTTTCCCATAGCAGGGACTGATGCAAAACAATGTAAAGCCGAAAGTCACAGAGGAACAACTTATTAAAAGTTAACCTCGGTCCAGGCAGTTGTCGGTTGTAAAGGGTAGGGGGTTATCCACTGGCTGTTGACAGAGATGCTAGCTGTAAGGTAAAAGCCATTGTTAAAACCTTTTATCCCTTTGGTGCTGACAAAGCTAATGATGGAGCCAGGTGGTGGTGGCGCACGCCTTTAACCCCAGCACTCGGGAGGCAGAGGCAGGCAGATCTCTGTGAGTTCGAGGCCAGCCTAGTCTACAGAGCGACTACAGAGTTCCAGGACAGGCTCCAAAGCTACACAGAGAAACCCTGTCTCAGAAAAAGAAAGAAAGAAAGAGAAAAGAAAAGAAAAACAAAACTGGAGAGAAAGTGGAACCTCAGGTTTTTGAACTGGTCAACTGATGAGGCTGGCAAAGAGAGGAAGACTGGCAGCAGTACAAGGTAGCCAACACCTCGTTTTCAGCCCAAGCCAGATTTTCCGCAAAGAACCCAGGCAAACTATGCTGACTGTGTGCCTCCAGAACTGTGAAGTAATAAGTGGATGTTGTCTGAAGCTGCTAAAGAGGTGGTAATTTGTTACCCAGCAATAGAAAACAAATATAGATTTGCTATGAGGTCGCTAACTCTTGTAACCCCATGGGGGAGGCGTTGGGCTTTACACTGACTGATGACGTGGCTTGGAGAAGGGTTTAATAGCCTTCAAAAGATGGAACATTATGAGTGAGCTCCAAAAGCAGATCTAGGGACTCTGGGACTGAGTCCCTTGGCTCCTGTCCCACGAGGCTTTTCCTGAAGGTTAAAAGGTAATGATGAACTGGGCTGTGGTGACACTCATCTTTATTCCCAGCACTCGGGAGGCAGAGACAGGGGGATCTCAATGAATTCAAGGCCAGCCTGATCTACAAAATGAGTTCCAGGACAGCCAGGACTGTCACACAGAGAAATCCTGTCTTAAAAAATAAAAAGAAAGAAAGAAAGAAAGAAAGAAAGAAAGAAAGAAAGAAAAGAAAGAAAGAAAAGAAAGGTAATGATGAGTACCTGTCATGCAAACAAACTGGGATGTGCCATATTCATTCCGCAGCGATTGCAAGGACCCAGTCCAAACCATTGCTTCCATCTCTGGGCACTGGGAATGTCCATTGCAAGGCTAGGACCACTGCCTTGGGGGATACTATAAAAGGAAGTCAACAACTTCAGTTTTTAAGTGGTTCGGAGAGAGCCAGGTTTGCCCTCAGTTTGTGTTGTAATAGATGAAATGGTCAGATGACCTGACACTTTACAGGTTTACCTCTGACCACTGAGAAGTTCTAGAACACCTCATAGCATTGAGCACACCTAGCACTCAGGTGGATTTCTACCCCTATTCTCAATAAAAGGCAGCAAGAATATTTAGAAAAATGATTGCTAACGGTTGTGGAGCAGGGAAGTACAAGGCCAGCCTGGGACATCTTGAGTTACTAGAAAGTAAGGAAGTGCTACAAGAAAATAAAAAGCTGCTGGACTTGGCAGTGCATACCTGTAATCCCAGTACTCAGGGGACTCCAGATGAAAGCCATCTGGGCTAGACATCCAGTCTCAAAAATAGATATTTGCCAGGGTGGGGGGTGTTGTGGGGTAGGGGTGTCATGGGGTGGGGGTGTGTATATCTTTATTAACCTCTCAGAGGTAGAGGCAGTGAGATCTCTGACTTTGAGGCTAGCCTGGTCTACAGAGTGAGTTCCAGAACAGCCAAGGCTACATAGAGAGACCCTGTCTCAATAAATAGATAGACAGATAGATAGATAGATAGATAGATAGATAGATAGATAGATAGATAGATAGATAGATAGGTAATGTTGCGTTTGTTGGAAGGAGCCAATCTAAAAACTCCACTCAGTTGAGACAAATGAAATAATAAACACACACACATCTAAGAGTATTGTTCAGCTGTAGAAAGAAGGTTTGAGCTGGTGAGATGGTTCAGCAGGTAAAAGCGGCTTGTTGTTAAGCCTGACGACCTGGATTTGATCTCTCGGGATGCACACGGCATAGAAGAGAACTGACTCCTGCAGTTTGTCCTCCATCTTCCACGTAAACGTGTGTGCATGCACAGACACACATATATAAAGTAAGAAGGAGGTCTGGGAGTGTAGCTTAGTGGTAGAGTGGTTGTTTACCTAGGTTACACAAGACTCTGGGTTCCATTGCAGCACTGCAAAACAAAAGGGATTCTCACAGAAGCTACACCATGTATGAACTGTAGAAGCTAGCTCGATTTGGGAAATAACCAGGCTAGCTAAAGGATAAAACAATTATATTTTTATTTATTATAAGGGGAAAACTCATGAAACAGGAACAGGAAGTCCAAGCTCATCTGTGGGAATCACACAGAGAAAGTGCACCTGGGCTGTGCACCCATTTTTCCTGGGTCCCAGAAAGCCATGCCTTAACTTGGACCCACCTCTTAAAGATAAAGATAATTGACTAACAAGTCTTCTCCATCAATGAACCTCGAAGGGCAGAAAGGAAGACTGAGGCCATTTATAGCTAATATTGCAGTGAATTTGTAGAGTCTTGGAGTTCTCCTTCATGTTTCATGAGTTTTCCCCTTATAATAAATAAAATATAATTGTTTTATCCTTTATCTAGCCTGGTTATTTCCTGAATCGAGCTAATTTCTACAATTGGCACCCAACGTGGGCCTAGAGTCTCGGGTGACTCTGGCCAGCTGTGGTCAGGCTCCAAGGCACTATTCATTTGGGTATAATTCCCACATAGTGGCCCTGAGTAGCTCTAGATCCCTGAGGTCCTTCAGGGACTGAGGAGGGAAGGCAGTGGGAGCACATGGTTTTGGTCTGAGCTGAGAAAGTCTGGTTCTGCAGGGAGGCGGATACAGGTAAGGGCGGCACACTAGGGTAAAAGTGCTCAGATATGGGGCACAACAATCCCTACAGTAACTGGGCTTGTTGCTCTGTTCTTTGTGCCTACTTTGGGTTTTGTTTTTTCTGGAGATTGAATCCAAGGCCTTACACATGATAGACAGGTTCTTTGCATTTTCAAGACTGGGTTGTCCTAAATAGCCCAGGCAAGACTTGAACTTAATATGTAGTACAGGTTGGCTTAGTCTGCCTCCTGAATGCTGAAAATGCAGGTGTGCATCGCTCGCACATGGTGCTTTGAGAATCTGCAGTCACTACTGTTTACTTAGCGCTGGCTGTGCCTTAAGCACTTTACCTATCCAGAGTTTCTTGATGTCTGTATAAAATAGGGTATTAGTCCCATTTTCCAAATGGGACGTTGAAGCTCGAAGACACTGAATTACAAGCTCTTGAACACAGTCAGCAAGTGGCCAAGTTGAACCAATATCAATGCAAACAGTAGATGCCATTTAACAGGGACAGAAAGATGATAGGCCTATCCATAAATGCTAAGACTTAATCTCTATATCTCTATTAGCAATCTTACAAGGAATCACTGTTGTCCTATTTTCTAGGTTAAGAACAGATTTCCCACAGCTGGGGATTTGAATCCAGATGAGATTTGGAGCCTAGGTGGCCTCCCTCCCTCCCTCCCTCCCTCTCTCCTTCCCTCCCTCTCTCCCTCCCTCCCTCCCTTCCTTGTACTGGGGGTTGAAACTAGGCCTTTGAGCATGCTAGGCAAGTGTTCTTCCACTGGGCTCTATATTCCCAACTCTAGCCTGGGACATTCCAATTGTGGAGTTGAGACTGGTCCTGCCCAGGGACTAGAGCAAGCAGAGAGTCATCTGAGAGGCAGCCTATGGCATTAGAGCCTGGAGAACTGGCCAGAGTTTTGCTTCTGTAAACAGCAGCAATGGTGTAGTGACAGCATTGGCAGCAGGGAGAGAGTGGGGGAAGAAGCTAGCTCTGCTAGCTCTGCCCCACTTGGTCAGTGTAAGAAGGATAGGAAGCTGCCCACCTTCTGCAGGTGGAGGGCTGGTGTGATCCGTGAGGAGGTGAACATAGTCATTTCCTTCCTCATATCCAAAAGGATCTGTGCCAACATTTAGGGATTTGAGGGATTAAAAAGAACAAGGAGCAGGAAGTGAAGACTGGGCTCTCAGTTCCATAAACATGTAGGAAGACGAGCTGGGAAACCTGGGAGTAGAAGCACGCATTGCAGGGCCTGTGCCAAGATCACATTTAGAGGAAAGGATGGCAGTTAATGGCCTTTGTCGACCCTCTAGTGGACATAGAAGTGAAGAACACTTATTTAATCTACCCCAATCTAGCTTGCTGGTACCAGGACCGAAAGTCCCTAAAGGCCCAAGGCCCTAATTTTGAAATATGATATTTGCATAGTACCTACATATACTTTAAGACATTATTCAATACACATATACCTGTATACTTTAAGACATTGTTCAATGACTTATATAATATGTAGCACAGCATAGAAACTATGTAAATAGCTGTTACATTGGAGGCTGGGGACATAACTAAGTTAGTAGAGCTCAGGCCTTTGCCATATCCATCTGACTGTCTAGTATTCACTCCCTCATTACCTGCTGTGTAGTAGAGATTCACAAATCCAGAAGACTCCACAGATGCCTAGCTAGTTTCCTTTCACAGGACTTCCCTTGCAAGCCCCCGTGCCTCTGAAATAGTTTTCTTCTTGGAATTCCCTTTCCCAGCATCTCAGCCTAAGAAGAAACCACATTCTCATTCAGAAGATGTAGCAAAAAAGCCACCTGGAGACCTTCCTTAGGAGCCAGGCCCGTGACCTCTGTGTCCTTGGAAATTTTGGTTTTGAGACAAAGTCTCTTTATGTGGTCCAGGCTTTCATGGAGCTGGTGATGCTCCTGTGTCTGCCTCCCAAGTGCTGAGTTACAAACAAAAACAAAACAAAAGCAACAACAAGAAGAATAGCATATACCCTTTACCCGGCTTCCCTCATTGGTGACATTTTTATATATGTAGGATAACATTAACACCAGGAACTTGTCATTAGTAAAATATCTTTAATAGAGTGCCTTGGTTTGAAAAACAGGATCTGAATGAGATTACAACTGACCTAGCTCAGCCCAGAGAAAAATGCTTGAAGAGACAGCCCGTCTCCCAAGTTTATCTGTCTTGCTTGATACAGACAATTCCAGGAAAGAGAGATCATAGACCTGCACACAGCCTGCACATAGCCCTGCACACAGCCTGCACAACTACATCAACTTCCTCAGTCCAAAACCCCTCCCCTCCCCTTATAAGGGGTCTCAGCAGCTTACCCTCCATTCACTCTGGAGAGAATCTGCCCCTCGCTGTATGCTGTGTGTGCCAATAAACACAGTCTCATCTGCTAAGGTCAGACTCCTGTCTCTTTCTGCTTTCTGCCTCCAAAATCCAGCAAACTTTATCTCAGTGGCAGACTTTATTCCATTTTTAAATCCTTTTTAAAAAATACAAAGTGGGGAACCCTTTTCGTGCAGCAACAGAAATTTTTCTCACAGTTCTGCTGGCTGGAAATCTAAAGTCAAGACCAGGTTGGTTTCTTCTTCTGTACACCTAGAATAACTGTATATGAACATACGCTGCCTGTTGATATGGTGGTAGCAGGTGTCTGGAGGAAACTTCTCTAATGAGAAACGTTGGCAGTTGTCAATCATAAGAAAACAAAATTTCACTGGGCATGTGAAATGAGAAGAGAAGAATTATCTAACAACGATAAAATAAAAAAATTTAAAAATTCCCTAAAAGCACCCTGCTGCAGGGAGTTCATGGCTAAGTAACTAAGTAATGGGAGAGGCAGAACCAAAAAGATCCAAGCAATGTGGCTTTGAACTCACAGAAATCCACCCGCCTCTGCTTCCCAAGTGCTGGGATTAAAGGCATGTACTACCACTATCCAGAAAGATTTATTTATTTTTATTTTATGTTCATATGTATGTGAACCATGTGCATGCATGTGCCTGTGGAGGTAAGAAGAGGGTATTAAAACCCCTAGGACTGAAGTTACAAGATGGCTGTGAGCTGCCATATGGGTGTTGGAAATCAAACTTAGGTTGTCTAGAAGAGCAGCCAGTGTTCTTAACTGATGAACCCCGTTCCCACTCCGTGGCCGACCTGAGGCCTCCTCGTTCCAGGCCTTATCTCTTGGCCACCGCCCCCAAAATGGGGCAAAAATCTAGAAATGGCCTTAGGCTGCCCGCCCCTCGTCCTTAGGGTCCTCAGGGACAAGTTGACGGAATGGGGACACTTGTACTAGTGCTAACACAACAAGGATGTCTGTCACTGGTTATCCAGCCCTTTTTGACTTCGAAGCTCCAGCCCCATGGGATTCTATTTTGTCCGTAGTTTGTTTTTTTTTTTGTTTTGTTTTACAATTTGCTGTAATGCTACAGTTTTTTGCAAAGCTTTGAAGAATGTAAAAATGACTGGGTATGGTTGTGCACACCTTTAATTCCAGCATTGGGAAACAGAGGCAGGAAGATCTTTCCTTAGTTTTCACAGAGAGTTCCCCATCAGCCATGGCAACAGTAATTCAGTTGTTAGAGTGTTTGCTTAGGATGTCCAAAACCCTGAGTCAGATTCATAGTACTACGTAAACAAAGTATGGAAGTACATTACTGAAACCTCAACACTGGGGCCAGCCTGGGTTACGTAGTGAGCTCCTGTCTCAAAAACAACAATAACAAACACACAAATAATGAAATAAAAGTCAGAAGACACATCACATCTAGGTTTAATAACCAAGTATTAAAAAGTGCCTCAGAAGCCTGCATAGTTTTTTGGTCTTGGTCTTCTTCTTCTTCTTCTTCTTCTTCTTCTTCTTCTTCTTCTTCTTCTTCTTCTCTTCTTTTCTTCTTTCCCTTTTCTCTGCACTGCAAATATTATTGGTCCAATAAAAATGTTAGAATAGCAGTTTTATAATGTTTTAAAGGGGACGAACACAAATTATCAAGAAGAGAAAATTAATAGCGCCACAGTCAGGAATGAAATGGCCGTGTCAGCTGAGGTCCTGGGGACGTATACGCCTTAGCTCACTCTAAGTTCCCCTTGGGTGGAAAGTCTTAGGAGTAACTTATGCTGTCCTCCTAGAACAATGAATTCTCCAAGGACTGCAGAAAGTAGTCTAGATTCAACCTAGTAAACAGCCGCAGTTTGGCGGCTGATCACAGCTCCGGTTTTGACTCTCCCACTTACCAGGCCAATGATCTTGGCCTTAGTCTTCCCATCTTTAACTCAGAAAAAAATGGACTTTAAGTCTTCTAAGACCCTTTCCAACTCCACGGTTCTTAAGAGGGAACCCGATCAGGGTGTCTAGGCAAGGACTGCACAGACTGCCACAGCAGCCTGACCCGCCCAGGCCCCGCCCTCCTTACAAGGCCCCACCCCTCCCGCTCCAGGCCCCGCCCTACCCTGGCCCCAGCCCCTCCTTCCCGGGTTGCCCCCTTGACCCCGCCCCCGGGGTGTGCGTCCACCGGAAGTTCCGCGGCACTGGTAGCTCACTTCCGCTCGGCAGGTGACAGCCGGGGGGATCGGAGCGGCCGGCTGCAGCGACGCACCCGCGGAGAGGGAGGCGGAGGCTGCGGACATTTTGCTGCTGAAGCGAGCCGAGTCGTGGCGCCCGGAGCCGTTTGGACTTTCGGGTGAGGAAAAAGGCACCCCGGCGAGATAGAAGAACTGAAGGGGTCCAAGGTGAGGGGTCGGCGGGGTCAGAGGTCACGGAGAGGACGCTACGCTGGAGGGGCTCGAGCCGCGTGTGGGAGAAGGTGAAAGGGCTGCGTGCTCATTCATTCACTCCGGCTTGGTGGCCCGGCGTCACCCCGTCATCTGAGGTCCGCAGTCCCCTTTGGAGAGGCCGGCTGGAGAGACTCCTGGACTTAGGCCCCTTCTCCGCTCTGCTTCCCCGTTCCCACTCCGTGGCCGACCTGAGGCCTCCTCGTTCCGGGCCTTATCTCTTGGCCACCGCCCCCAAAATGGGGCAAAAATCTAGAAATGGCCTTAGGCTGCCCGCCCCTCGTCCTTAGGGTCCTCAGGGACAAGTTGACGGAATGGGGACACTTGTACTAGTGCTAACACAACAAGGATGTCTGTCACTGGTTATCCAGCCCTTTTTGACTTCGAGGCTCTGTACTAAGCACTCTGTGTCCTGATCACAGCAGCCCCTGTAAGGTAGCTACTATTGCTTTAGTCGTTTTATCCACGAGGACACGAGGCACAGGAGGTTAAATCACATATGGAAGGTCATTCGAGTAGTAGAGGCAAAACCAGGCTTCCTATGCAGGTTTCCAGGGACAAAGGAACCAGGAGCCGGTTTGGGGTCTAGGAGTGATTTGGTATATCTAGTCGCCATTATATTGTTTGGATTGGTGTCAGGAGGCCGCCTTCTGGCCTCTTGTGTGGTCTGATCTTCATAAGAAGCATTTGATTCACGTTCATTAGGAGGCTGTTCCGTTGCAGGCTCTTGCTTTCAGTGTTTTGCCTTTCAGGGCAAGATTCTGAATGTTTTCCTTACTGTTGGGAACTGTGAAACACCAAATGGGCTATTCATGAAACCATTATCCAGACACTCCCTTCCTCGTGGTTGGTCTCTTGGAGTAAAGAGAGGGGGAACAACAGGACCACTTAGGGGATCCTTGACCCTAGGTTCTAGAAGAACCTACGCAAAGGAAGGGGCTTTGGCCGTGTCCTGGTGCCTGGGATGAGTAATCTGCCTGGGAGATGGCACAGTGATTTGGTGGCTGGACGGTAACGTTCTCTTCCTTTGTAGACATTTTCCTGCTACTTATGCCTTAGTTTCCCCGACAGCAACACAAAAAGACTTTCTTCCTACTTCCTCTTGCGTGCATTGAACTATAATGAACCTGTGGAGGTTTTTTTGTGCTTTTGAAAAAAGTAGTAAGTAAAAATGTTACATTAGTTGCCTCCTTTAAAAAAAAATTGGCTCTAGTTCCAGGTTGGCCAGGATTTCATTGTGTCTTGAATTCATAGCAATCATCCTGCCTCAGCCTCCCAAATTCTGGGATTGATTACAGATCTAAGCCACCACACCCAGCTCTTCTATTTATTTATTATAAGCTCTGCAGTCTTTTTTTTTTTTTTAGTTCTATCGAACTCACAGAAACTTAATAGTGTCACCTTATCCCTATCCTTCCAGAGGATAATTGGAGATAGAGCAACTTGTCACAGGTTGTAGGAACATACACAGAGCTCAGGACTCTAGCACTGTCTTGAATTGAGCCCACCTGTCCCTCTATTTCTTAGGAACTGTCAAGAGGCCTTTGCTAGTCCTAGAGAATCAGACCTTCAGAGTCTGTGTTGCAATCGTCTAATGAATGTGGGTTGACTGGAATCTTCACGCTGGGTAACTTGACAGGCTCAGAGGTCCAATGGAAAGAGCATTCCGACTCCCTGCCAGTCAGCTTCTGGCTCCATCTCCAGGTCAGCAGCTTCGTAATAGTGTGGCCAGGATAATTCACTTTAATTGGGTTTCTATCCTAATAAAATATGTAGATATACCTAAGTGGCAGAGCACTTGTCCAGCATTTGCAAGGTCCTGGTTTCCATTCCTACCACCAATAAAAATAAGGCTTTGGGGGAAATGTGGTGGTACATGCTTGTAATCCCAGCCACACATTAGGCTGAGGCAGGACGAGGCCAACTTGATCTGTATAGTAAGTTCCAGCCATGGCTACATAAAAAGACCTTGTCTCAAAATAATCATAAGAAAGCACTATTTACCCACCTCCAGTGTCTGTAGGTGTTAGACGAGCTTGTCTTGCAGAGCATATTACTATTGACTCTTAAGCCATGATACCTGCTGGGGCCTGTGTCTGAGGAAGGCTGGCTGCCCCGCAAGGGTATTGCTTCCTTCTCCAGTTAGACCACTAAGTATTAAGGACCTCCCATTCATTCTTCTCACTTCACTTCCTAAAAGTTTGTAAGGACAGTTTAGTTGTGGGTACAACTGAGGCTGGGTGTGTACTTTCATCGTTTGCCAGTCATACCCGAGACTTGCATGTCTTCACTGCTCACTTCCCAAAAACCCTGAAGTTGGGCACCAGAGCCTGAAGTGCTAACAGGAAGCAGGCATGGTTTGTGCTAGGTTTTTACTTTGTTGTGTTTCAGATGGTTAAGGGGTACTTGTTCCTTGAAGGTATTTCTGTTTCTCAAGAGATCTTTTTTCCTAAGATACACTCTAGGGAGAGAATATAACCCAAGCAGCTGGGGAACCTTAAAAAAAATACTACTTGGTCAGGCATGGTGGCACATGACTTTAATCCCAGGCTTTGGGGGGTAGAGGCAAGCGGATCTGTGAATGTGAAGCCACCTTAGTCTATAGAGCATGTTCCAAGCCAGCCAGGGCTACACAGAGAAACACTGTCTTGAAAAACAAAACCAAAAATAAAAAAATCCTACTTGAAAATCCACCAGTAGGTCCTCCTTTCCCTCAGGCTGGACCGCACATCTTGGCATAGCATCCAGGTCCTTTAGGCTCTGACTTCATCTGGCTCACTGGCTGCATTTCCCATTCTACTCTTCCTCCCAGGCATATTCAGCTGCTGCTGCATCTATAAGCTGCACCCTGTGCTTTGTCTTTGCTTTGTGCTCTTCTCTGCCTGTACCCCACTCCTGCTCTTGCCCAGACTCCTTTGCTGGA
This sequence comes from Ondatra zibethicus, assembly GCA_004026605.1. Classification (NCBI taxonomy): domain Eukaryota; kingdom Metazoa; phylum Chordata; class Mammalia; order Rodentia; family Cricetidae; genus Ondatra; species Ondatra zibethicus. The sequence continues at coordinate 154,462 of PVIU01001566.1, read as the reverse complement.
CTACTGCTTGATGCTTGTCGTTTGCTCATTACCTCCATCTTTCAGAGGCCTGAATTGAGGCCTTTCTAGTGTCTGTGGCAGTAATCACAATGAGTGCAATTGCCTGTTTACTTGACTTCCTTTAGTAAAGATCTCTTAGTTTTTGCAAGATCTTGTGTGAACTGTGTGTGTCTCCAGCATCTAGTGAGGTGTATGGTGCACACAGTCGATGTGTAATAAGGGTTTGGGGAAAGAACAACTGAATGAATAGCCCATTGCATTGTTAGGGTTCCCGGTGATGTTTGTGCATCCTCATGTTGTCCCACTAGGATCAGGAGAAGTGTGACTGGTAGAGGGACTTAACAGCTCTGTAGCCTCCATAGCTCTTCCTAGTCACCAGAGTGCCTGAGGGCTTCCAGAGTTCTGGGGAGCAGGGAGGTGGTGAGCCTTCAGTAGTGTTGGCTGATGTCTGCCAAACCGGTGGGTTGGACTCTGCCGGTGTTGACCTGTTTTAGTTTTACAAACCTCTAATTCCAGGATGGATCCTGTTAGCTAGTGGAGCCAAGAGGCTTGACTGTGATCCTAGATTTTGAAGCTCCCTTGTGTCTTCAGCCTAGGACTGGACCTCTAATAGGATGGTCTCTAAAGATGGGAGACTCCTTCTGGTTAAGGCAAAGTATGCCTGGTTGACTCTAGAACTTCCTGAGTCCATCAGCTAGGATGCAAGGTTCCAATCTGTTCCTCTTAGTGTACCCTAAGGTAGGAGATGATAGAAGTGGAAGTCATACTTAAAAATCTTTGATTTTGTGTGTGTGTGTGTGTGTGTGTGTGTTTGCCACAGAGCACCTCTGGATGGCAAATGACAATTCCCAGGAGTTGGCTCCCTTTTCCCATGGAGGTTCCAGGGATCACACTCAGATTGTCAGGCCTGGCAACAAACGCCTCTGCCCATTGGGCTGTCTCAGCTGTTTTGTTTTGTACTGAGAGTTAAAGCTCAGGGCCTCATGCACACCAGAAAGGTGTACCACCACTGACCTATGTATATCCCTACTACTTAAAAGGTTTTTTACAAAAGTTATTTTATGTGTACGACTGCCTGCATATATGTATGTGCACCATGTGTGAGCTTGGTACCCTCAAAGACCAGAAGAGACCAATAGATCCCGTAGGAGTGGAGTTACAGAGCTGCCATGTGAGTGTTGGGAACGAACCTGGGTCCTCTGTAAGAGCAGCGAGAGCCTTTTGTGTGGGGTCAGGGACACCCTTGCCATGGCCTTTGCTCGTGAAAGTGAGAGGACAACTTTTGGGAGTGGACTCTCTTCTGCCACCATTAGGGTCCCACCCAGGGCTCAAATCAGGTTATCAGGCTTGGTAGCAAAACCTTCTGTTCCTTGGGCCATCTCACTGACCCTTTCCTCAGCTTTAGCCCTGTGCTTTGGTGTTTACTTCACCAGCTGTGTCATACACAGGAGTAGACGTGGGTAGCTTACACTTTTAACCACACCTTAACTGCTTTTTGAGCTGGAAAGACAGTTTTTGTGTAGCCAGCTGTTGAGTCTGCTTGCATCATCTTCATTCGCTGATCTTGAACAGTTGAAGTGCTTGAGATTCTGACAAGAGAGACTTCCTAAGTCTAGCATTCATTCATTCATCCAGTGTTTATTGAGACCTACTAGTGTCTGACACTGGGATGTGCCAGTAGGTAAACAAGCCAAGCCTGGTTTCTGCCATGCCGTTGCTTTCTCTTGGGAGAGAGACAAAGCAGAAGTAGAAAACAAATGGAATGATTGGAAAACTAATAAGATATAAGAAAACAGAAGACATAGCAGCCAGAGCCTGTTAAAACTGAAGTCTTGTCTCAGGATTCCGCTTCACCAGAGTAAAGCCAACACCCTTACAGTGACTGCAAGCCATTCTTCTGTCACTTAGTGCTCAGCCCTCATTCAGCCACACTCACCTCAGACACACCAGGTACACTCCCACTTCTGCCCTGTGGTGGTAGGCGTGGAACCAGGACCTCATGCTTGCTAAGCTTCTGCTCTGTTGCTTTCCTCCATTCTTAGCCCCAGATGTTTGGTTGGTCTGGCTGGTGTTTCCCATATGACCATCACCTCAAGGAGGGCCTTCTGTGGCCACTAGTTTACTTTTTCAACCTCTTTTCCCCCTGCTCTGTGCTGTACTCCTTTCTTGTTTTTGGTTTGTTTGTTTTAGTTTTTGTTTTTTTGAGACAGGGTTTCTCTGTGTAGCTCTGCTGTCCTGGAACACACACTGTAGAACAGGCTGGCTTCAAATTCACAGAGATCTGCCTACCTCTGCCTCCTGAGTGCTGGGATGATGATGATGATGATGATGCTTCTAAGGAACTGCCTTCAACTCTGTTTGTTGTTTTATTTTTACAATCTTGCTTGTTCGGAAACAGTTCTCTTTCTTTCATTGCACATAAACAACTTCCAGTGCATGGTAGGTGCTTGGTGAATGCATGCAAATGTATAAAAATACTGGAGAGTAGCAGATAAATACCTTCTGGAGATGGTAGATGTAGGGAATGTGTCTTTGAAGTGATGTCACCTAAGCTGATATTTGAAGGATAAATTGGAGCAGCTAGGGCAAGAGAGGATAATCCTGGTAGGATCAGCAAGTACAGACAATGAGAAAGAAACACTTAGCAAAACACTGAGGGCCTGATGTTCTGAGGTCCTTGCAAGACCTTGTGGGCCTGGTGGTGCTCTCATTGTAGCCCAGTTCCCCACCTCCTATAATCTGCTCACTGGGCCTGTAGAAGCAGTTTATTAACTTCCTTCACTGAAGGAAGGGGCCTGATCATGTCTCTCCTCATTTAATCTGAGGACTCAGGGTTCCAGAGGGTTAGAGGCCTTCCTTGAATGTCATGGTAGGGAGCATAGCCACAGGCAGACATGGGGCTGGAACATAGCTGAGATCTTATATCTGACACAAGCATGGAGGGGTGGAGGGAGGGAGAGAGAACGAACATACTAACTGAGAATGGTGTAGGGTTTTGAAACCTCAAAGCCCACCCCCAGTGACACATCTCCTCTAACAAGACCACACTTCCTTTCCAAACAGCTGTAGGGGCTATTCTCACCCAAACTACCACAATTACATGTTTATGATTAATTTTTTGTGGGCCTGAGGATGGATGGAGCCTTGGGTCTTTGCCACTGAGCTCTCCTCTCAGCCCATTCTCCCATTTGAGATGCTGGCACCTGGTCATCTACCCCGTGCTAGTTCTTCTCTCCAATCATTTTTATGCTTCACTTTCCATTTATTGGCTGTGAAATGAGCTTGGAGGTCTGGCATTTTCCATTTCAAGATAGTCAACAGTAGTTTGAGGCTGGTTTTCAAAACTTGAAATTTCCCCAAGAGTTAGGCATTAGTTATCATTAATCATATTGAGCACTGTTTGCTTGATGTATGGATAAGAGGTGGGAATACAGTAGTGAACAAATCTAAGTTCTTGCTCTCATGAAATCTGCATTATGGAGGAAGAAAAATAGACATTATAAGTACTGTTTGTAATATGTAATACCTGGAAAGAAAACAGTGGGAAAGAGAAAGTGTTGGGATTGATTGAAGATGTGTACCATTTTAGATAAAGGGGTCAGTCATCCTTAATAGTGCAGACCTGTAATCCCAGCACTTGGGAGGCTGAGGTGGGAAGATCATGAATTTAAAGCTACCCTGGGCCACATAGTGAGTCTCAGGCCATCCTGAGCAAATAATAAGACCTGTTTAAGCAGGGAAAGACAGGTCTGGTGATGCCTCCCAGAACTTGAGAGGCAGAGGCAGGTAGATCTCTATGAGTTCAAGGCCAGCCTGCTTTACATAGCAAGTTTTAGGCCAGCCAAGGCTAAATTTTAAGGCCCTGATTTAAAAAAAAACTAATAATAAAAGAACTAACATGGGGCTGGTGAGATAGGCCAGTTGATAGAAGGCACTTGCCACCGTGCCTGACAGTCTGAATGTGATTCTGCTGGCATCGTACATGATATAAGAAGAGAACCATCTGGGCAGTAGGGGCACACACCTTTAATCCCAGCACTAGGGAGACAGAGGCAGAGGCGGGCAGATCTCTGTGAGTTCAAGGCCAGCCTGGTCTACAGAGCTAGTTCTAGGACAGCTAGGGCTGTTACACAGAGAAACCCTGTCTCGAAAAACAGAGAGAGAGAGAACCAATTTCTACAAGATGTCCTCTGACCATATATATACTGTGACATGTGAGAGAGAGCTCTACTCCACCAAAAAAGTGCTCAGAGCAAGCCTCAAGAAGGAGATAACATGAACTAGAGAGATGGCTCAGAGGTTAAGAGCACTGACTGCTTTTCCAGAGGTCCTTACTTCAATTCCCAGCAACCACATGGTGGTTCACAACCATCTGTAATGAGATCTTGTGCCCTCTTCTGGCCTGTAGGGATACATACAGGCAAAATACTATATATAATAAACAAATAAATAAATAAATAGAATATAGGCAGAATATAATAAAATATAGGCAGAATGCTGAATGCATAATTAATAAATAAGTGAATAAGTGAGTAAATAAATAAATAAGTACTGGCAGTAGTGGCCAATGCCTTTAATCCCAGCACTTGGGAGGCAGAGGCAGGCGGATCTCTCAGTTCTAGTCTAGCCTGGTCTACAAAGCGAGTTCCAGGACAGCCAGAGGTGTTACACAGAGAAACTCTTGTCTCGAAAAACAGCAACAACAACAAAAGTAACAGCTGAGGCCTCTGAGTTTGAGGCCAGCCTGGTCTATATAACAAATTCCAGAACAGCCAAGAATGTACAGAGAGACTGTCTTTAAAAAAAAAAAAAGAAGAAGAAAGTAACATTTGAGCCAAGATGAGAAAAAGTAAGGTCTAAGACAGAAAGCTATCTGGATTAAAAGCCTTCCTAACAAAGTAGACAGAGTGTCCAAAGGCCCTGGACATTATAGAAACATGCCTATTATACTTATAAATTAGAAAAGGAGCCTGTCCCGGAGAGGTGGCTCGGTGGTTAAGAATACTTGTTCTTGGGAGAGTGGTGGCGGAGGCCGTTACTCCCAGCTCTCGGGAGGCAGAGGCAGGCAGATCTCTGATGTCGATGCCAGCCTGGTCTCCATAGCAAGTTTCTTCAGGACAGCTAGGGCTACACAGAGAAATCCTGTCTCAAAAAAACCAAAAAGATTGAAAAAAAAATTAAGAAGAGAAAGAATACTTGTTCTTTTTTTTTTTTTTTTTTTTTGGTTTTTTTTTCAAGACAGGGTTTCTCTGTGGCTTTGGAGCCTGTCCTGGAACTAGCTCTGTAGACCAGGCTGGTCTCAAACTCACAGAGATCCGCCTGCCTCTGCCTCCCAAGTGCTGGGATTAAAGGCGTGCGCCACCACCCAGCAAAATACTTGTTCTTGCAGAGAACCTGGATTCAAATCCCGGCACCCACCTGAAGGCTCACCACTGTTGTCCATAACTCCAATTTCAAGGGATCCAACTGATTTACAAGGGTAATGCACTTGGTACACAGACATACATGCAGACAAAACACTCATACACATAAAATTAAATAAAAATTTCTTCTTTGGTTTTTCGAGGAAGGGGTTCTCTGTATAGCACTGGATGTCCTGGAACTCACTCTGTAGACCAGGCTGGCCTCAGTCTCATAGAGATATGCCTACCTCTGCTTCTCAAGTCTTGAAATCAAAAGAAGAAAATGTCTCCGAGGAGGCAAGGCTGGGCAGTGGCCAAGACCTGCATCTTCTGCTAGCAGTGTCCACCACACTAACCTTCAAGGCCATCCCTGAACCTTGTACTTCCTTCTCTAACTTATCTGCTCCTCTCTTCTCCCAGTCCTTGTTTGTTTTGTGATGTAGTCTTGCTGTGAAGCCCAGCTCAGACCTCAAACTCTCCATTCCTCTTGGCTCCACTTCCCAAGTGAATCCATTAATGTATTTGGCTCAGTAGAGGCTTTATATATTAAGGAAAAGAATTGCCTTTATCAAAGACTCCTTACTACATGGCTGCTTTGGGCTTACATGGTGCTCTTCTCTTGGTGTCATGGCCCTGGTTTTACATGGAGAGACTGCAACTGTAAACCACTCAGTACTGAGCCTGCTTCTAGCTGGCATTGGTGGCTCACTCTTCTCAAGTCTCTGCCCTGTTATACTGTCATTTAGTGAGCATTTTCTATGTCACCCATCTTTCCATATCTGCATAATCTTCCCTTCACCTCAGAGAACTTCCCTGATATTTCACCCACCTCAGGATTAGGATTCTTCTCTGAGCTTTAGTGACAGTTTTCTGAAGGGCAGGATCACGCTCCTATCCTCTGCGATCCTATTTATGGCCTACTGTGTACGACTCCTGTGTGGGCATAGTCCCAGGTCTGCAGTGGATGACGCTTCACACTGTGCCTGCTGAATGGATTTCCACAGTTCTCCAGAAAGTGTTCCCTTTGGTTTGTAAGAGAGCAGAAATTGTAATAAGCCTTGTTCTATGGTCACTGGTTTCTTCTTATTTAATTAACATGAGTATTGTCCCAAAGATGTCCTTACTAATTTATTTATTTTGGTTTTTTAAAATTATTATTAGTGTTAGTTTTGTTTTGTTTTCTAAGACAGGGTCTTACTCTGTAGGTCTGGCTGTCCTGGAACTCACGCTGTAGACCAGGCTGGCCTTGAACTTAGACCACCTGCCACCTGCCTCTGCCTCCCAAGTGCTAGGATAAAAGGTGTGCACCACTGTGACCAGCTTGTTTTATTGTTTTATTTATTTATTTATTTTGGTTGGGGGTTGGTTTTTCGAGACAGGGTTTCTTTGTGTAGCATTAGCTGTCCTGGAACTCGCTCTGTAGACCAGGCTAGCCCCAAACTCAAAGAATTGCCTGCCTCTACCTCCCAAGTGCTGGGATTAAAGGCGTGCACATGACTGCCTGTCATTGTATTTTTTTTAAATACAGAGGAATGTGGATCTTTCTTGACAGTAGCTCTTTCAAGACATTACTGTGTGCAGATTAGCAGGAACCTGACATGTGGCTTTGAAATGAGCTTTTCTTGACGCTCACTGCTTGCTGATGAAGGGTTTTTTGCTTGCATGTGGTACTCTTCTACCTTTGGGTCCTTTTCATTTTGAAACTTTTAATTACTACGAGCTTCAAGAGATTGCTTTGATTAATCAGTTCTCATCCAAATCCCAAGAGACCCACAGCTTGGCAAGCTTATCCAGACAGGCTTTTACTAGGCATGTTACCAAACCTGCTGTTCCTGCTGTTTCAGGTAGATGCATGGGCCGTAAAGTAACCTGCTGCTATTCAGCATCTGAAGAGCTCTACAGGGATATATGGCAGCCTGTATCCTGTACCCTTTAGCTTGACCTGCATGCATCCATTTCTACCAGGACTTCATTCAGAGAAGAGTATTTGCCTCCTTGGTTGGAGTGGGATGTGTGACCTACTCTTACGACAGTGTTGGGGTGTTGGCACCATCATTTTCCAGCTGTCTGACTGCAGACAAATGCCTTACATTCTCTTGTTTTCCCTAACTGAGCCTGTGATATTATTAAAATCGTCACAGATATTATAAAGGCAGAGTTTTTTAAGTTATATACTTTTATTACATTTATAAATAAATGTAATAACATTGACATTATGTAATAACATAATTGACATAAATGTAATAACATGACAAGTATGTGGAAATCAGAGGAGAATTCCCTTTCTCCACCACATAGGTCCTGGGGTTCAACTCAGTTTGTCATGCTTGGTGGCAAGCACCTTTACCTGCTGAGCCAACTTGCCAGCCCCGTTAGGACTAAATTTAAAACTCTATGTGGTGTCTGGCCTTCAGTGTATATCTGTTGGTCGTACTTCTTTAATCACCATCTTTGTTATGCATTTCATGCCAAGCTTGAGGAACATGAAATATTTTCTCATAGTTGCTGAGCTCACTTTGAATGAGCCTGCCTGTTTGAGTCTGGTGACTGCATTGTCTCAGAGAGAAAGTCTAAAGTCTGCTTTTTCTACTGATGACTCACCTTTGCGTCTTTGAGTTGGCCGTGCCAGTTTCCTTACCTTTAAAGTGAACGTTTGCACTTACCTTTTCCTTTTTAAAAGACTGGACAGAGGATGTCTGCAATTTCTTGGTAGAGTGCTTTGTAGGTATGACACTAGGTGCTATCACCTACATCATCAGAAAAAGGTAAATAAGATAAAAGTTGGTCAGACGGGAAGAAGTGCCTAGAATCCAACTCAGCCCCATGGAGAGAGGGTCACAATCAGGCAGGGCATGGCACAGAGGGGACAGCTGCGAGATAAACCAGTATCTCTGTCCCTGAGACAGCTGAAAGAGCAGAATACATGAAATAACCAAAGTGTGGTTTTTCTGTTTAAGGTGAAGGAAAAATGGCAGCTACCATCTAGCCCCTCCATTGTGTGCTGGTGCATGAGTATGTGGATACATGCCTGTGCTTGTGAAGGCCAGAGGTCAGCTTTGTAATGGTCTAGATAAAATGGCGCAGTTCCCCGAGGGTGGCAGCGGGCCACAAGGGGCAGGAGGGTGGGAGGCAGCCAGTGAGAGACCTTGGCAGGTTGGCGGGGCAGCCAGTCCCACGAGGAGTGAGAGACAGAGACCTTGACGCCTGCATGCCACGCAGAGTAAGTTTGTATATAGTTTACTTAGTAAAAGGGAAGGGAGGGAGGAGGAGAGGAAGCTTTAGCCACCTCTTCTAAGAGACCTGGAGCAGGGAAGGAGGGAGGGGGAGGGAGGGAGGGAAGGGGGAGAGAGGAGAAGCTAGAAGCTAGGGGTTAAAGAAAGGGCGCAGACTGGAAGAGGTGGGATATCTGCCTCCCTCAGCCAGCAGATCATAACACACATGAGGTGTTATCCCTCAGCTGCTGTCCATCTTGATTTTTGAGATGGTCTCTCACTGGCCTGGAACTCACTAATTAGTCTAGTTCGGCTGGCTAGTAAGGTTGCACCAGGAATCTGTCACAGGTGCCTACCACCAGTTTTTTACGTGAGTTTTGGAGAACTAGGGTCCTCGTGCTTGTTTGATAAGCACTTTACCAAAATTGAGCTTTCTTCCTGGCTGAAGAAAGCCTTTTCATCCTCTCTCCTTCTTAGCCTTCCTCTTTGTTTTCTTTTTGTTTCTGAGACTGGGTCTCACTATGAAACCCAAGCTGATTTGGAATTTATGATCCTTGTTGCTCAGCCTCCAAGGGTTGGAATTACAAATATGCACCTTTTACTAACTCAGTCGTCACTGTCCTTGAGGTGTGACTGTCCTTGATGTCCGAGTCCGTGTGTAGTAGGTTTCTGAGCAGCTGTCATCATGGAAGGGTTTAACGGCTGAAATCCCAGAGGACCATTTTCCCTGCTTAAATACCTGTGCCTTCAGAGATGGGTGCTGATACCTGAGTCAGACCTCCTTAAATGGTTCTCCTCTCTTTCCTGTTTGTTTTGCTGACCAGCTCCCTCATTAACTCACCAAGTGCCCTCACTGCACCATACACGTGCTAACATGGCCATCCTCAGAAATTGGACAGCTCTAACAAGACACTGCCCTGGAAGGAAGGAAGTCCCACCCCTGCAATGTTTGGCCCTGTGGAGGATGAAAACACTTTCCTCCTCAAGAGTGTTATGGTTTTCCTTCCTACTGAAGACTTAATAAACTGTACACACCTGTAATCCTAACACTCAGCTGAGGCAAGAGGAGCATCAGTTTGAGGTTAGCCTGACCTACGTAATGAAATCCTATGTTTTAGCTACTTTTCCATTGCTGTGATAAAATACCATAACCAAAAGCAACTTGGAAAGGAAAGGTTTTATTTCGGTTTACAGCTCCACACCATAGTCCATTGTGAAGGAAGTAAGGGCAGGAACTGAAGCAGAAGCCACAGAGCAATGTTGCTTACTGGCTTGCTCAGCCTTCTTTCTTATATACCCCCAGGACCACCTGCCCAGGGGTGGTACCACCCGCAGTGAGCTGGGCCCTCCCACACCAATCCTTAATCAAGAAGATGCCCTACAGACTTGCCTACAGGCAATCTAGGAGAAGTAGGGAAAGGCATTTTCTCAAGATCACTTCTTCCTAAATATGTCTAGGTTTGTATCAAATTGACAAAAAACCAAAACAAACAAACAAAAAAACAAAACAATCAGGACATTCTGTCTCAAAAATCCAACAGGGCCTGTCAGATGGTTCAGTGGATAATTGCATTGGCCACCAAACCTGATGAACTGAGTTCAATTCTTGGAATCCTCATGGTGGAAGGGGAGAACCAGCTCCTACAAGTTGTCCTCTCACTCACAAGCTGTAGCATGTATATCCTCCACCCCCACACAGACAAAGAAAGAAAGAAAGGTAAAAAGGCCTAAATAAACAGAAAACTAATAAGGTGTACTGGCCCTGGCTGGGTACTGAATTTTTCCTTCCTTGATCCCTTATATTATGCATTTACAGTGATCACGTTCGACTTCCTTTTATTTGACACCAAAAAAAAAAAAAACATCCCTTGGGGGGAAATGACCCCTTTGTTGAGTGGCAAATCAGAACATTTGAAATGTGGGAGAAGTCTGTTCTGTTTTTCTGTTGTTTTGCTTTTGCTTTTGTTTGTTTTTTATTAGTTTTGTGGGGTTTTTTTGTTTTGTTTTGTTTTTTTTCTGAGACAGGGTTTTTGTGTAACAGTCCTGGCTGTCCTGGAACTCACTCTGTGGTCCAGGCTGGCCTCGTACTCTCAAAGATCCGCCTGCCTCTGCCTCCCAGTGGGCTGCAATTAAAGGTATGTGCTATTACCACTTGACCTGACTGGTTTTCAAACTGCACTCAACTATGGGCTTCTAGGGGACCCTGATGAGGGGAAACCTGAGACACAGTTGGTGAGTCAGGATCTAGCCCCCTAGCCTTCCTTCTGCCATCTCAGTTCCACTTTACCTATTGTATATGTTGGGGGAGAGGGGTCTGAAGTTCTTTGACAACTGAAAAATATAAGGCCAGAGTTGGGAGATTTACTTTACTCCCAAGGCCACACAGCTGTTTGTATAGCAAAGCTAGACTTCTGGCAACTGTCTTGGAATTGGCTCAGCCTTGCTGTGTTTGTTGAAAGTTAACTGCAAAGCCTTCTGTTCCTGGTCTGTCTGGTACTTGTCACAGAGTATGATTTATTGTGAGTTCTTGGTTTTGTAACTTCCTTGGGAACCTGTCTTTTCATTCACTGAGTGAGCCAACATTTGGTAAGCTCCTGGAATGTGCCAGGCACAGTGCCAGTCACTGGTTTGACAGCGTTAAAGAGAACAGATCCCAAATTAGAGGCATGAAGAAGGCTGTGGAAGAGGTTGGAGATATGAGTGAGTTCAATGCTGGGAGGCCTGTGTCCCTCTGGATACATAGGAAGGAAGCTCTCTGGGGCAGGAGAGTTAAAGCTGAGGCTAAAGAATGAGCTTATTGATGGACTAGCATTTGGGATAAATGTACCAATCAATATAAGCTGCTTTATGTTTAAACAGGTAATAGGTATAAACAACACATTTCTATCAAAGGGTAAATGGAGAGTCAGACTCACACCCCATTCATTAATCACCGAGATTCCATTTTGGAAGAAACCACTGATAACTTTTCTGTCCTTTTTAAGCTAGTGGATGTTGGCCGGGCAGTGGTGGCAAGTAAGGGAAGTAGAGGCAGGCAGATTTCAGTGAGTTTGAGACTAGCCCAGTCTACAAAGCGAGTTCCAGGACAGCTAGAACTGTTACACAGAGAAACCCTGTCTTGGGGGAGAAAAAAAAGATAGTGGATGCATTTGCAAACTTTTAAGATATTTGCTTTTTATTAATATTCATTTAAAATAGCGATACTAGCATACTTCATATATTTTGCATTTTGCGTTTCCATTTACTGTCTTGGATAGTTACGATAAAAGCATGTTGGGATGGAGAGAGGACTTGAGTTTAAGAGCATTGACTCCCCTTCCAGAGAACTCAGGTCCCACATGGTGGTCACAACCATCTGTAACTCCAGTTCCAGAAGATCCCACACCCTTCCCTGGCCCCTGCAGGCACCAGGCATACACATAAAATAAAACTTTTTAAAAAGTATGTATAACTGGGGATAGTGGCACATGCTTTTAATCCTAGCACTCAGGAGGCAGAGGCAAATGGATCTCTATGTGTTAAAATATTCACGGTATTTGCTATTTCAAAGGTTGTTGATTGAGTAAATAACCTTTTGTTTTTATATAGAAAGACCTAGAAGTTCTATTGCTAGACCAACAACTAAGTACATTTGAAGTTTTGAAAGCTCCTGCCAGACTACTCTAAGAGGTGTGTAAGGCAGTTAGTCTCTTGTTGACATCAGACGAGGGTCCTTATTTCCTTGTATTTGTGCTGACATGGAATCTTAGCAGACTTTGCTGAGATTTTCATTAGTTCAGTAACCACTCAATAGTATTTTAGTATTTGCCTCTGTGCTAGGATTAAAGGTGTGTGCCACCATGCCTGGCTTTTTTCTTTCTTTCTTTCTTTCTTTCTTTCTTTCTTTCTTTCTTTCTTTCTTTCTTTCTTTCTTTCTTTTTCTTATTTTTGTTTTTTCAAGACAGGGTTTCTCTGTAACTTTGGAACCTATCCTGGAACTCTCTGTATACAAGGCTGGCCTTGAACTCACAGAGATCCGCCTGTCTCTGTCTCCCAAGTGCTGGAATTAAAGGCATGCGCCACCACTGCCTGGCTCCTGGCCTTTTTTCTTTTTTTTAATATGGTGCCTGCATAATGTCAGAGGACCACCTGATAAGTCAACTTTCTCCCTCTATGGGGTTCCAGAGATGAAACTAAGTTGTCAAACTTGGTGACAAGTACCTTTACCTGATGAACCATCTTGCTGGCTGAAAATATTCCTTCTACCTCCCTCCCTTCCTTCCTCCGTGTGTCTCTGTCTCCCTCCCCCCCCCCCCCCCCCCCCCCCCCCCCCCCCCCCCCCCCCGTCTTTGTAGCTCTGGCCTGGAAATTGCTTTTGTAGACCAGGCTAGCCTCAAACTCACAGAGATCCTCCCGCCTCTGCCTTCCAAATGCTGGGATTAAAGGTGCATATCCAATTATGAAATTGTTTTTAATGTTTATATAATTCACACCAAGTAGCATGTGTAGCTTTTAGCTGTACAGTGTGGCCAGGATGTGCATCAGGACACAGATCCTCTTTTTCACCTGTAGGGAGCTTCTAGGCTAAAACTTTAGCCAAAACTCCTGACCTAACTTCTACCACCATAGCTTAGTTTTGCTTTTCTGCTCTATAGCTTCATCTAAATGACATCCTATGATCGTTTAGGCGTTTATTTATTCTGTTTGGTTGACTGTTTTTGTTTGATGCTGAGTATCAAACCCAGGGTTTCATTCATGTTCAGTACATTCTGTACCACTGAGGCACTTCTCAGCTCTTGTTGACATTTCGTCTTGCCATTGAGTTTTCATTCTCTTACTATCCCATTAGAAGAAATATGTGACTGTCTGTTCTTCCATAGAATGCGGGTTCAATTCCCAGAACCTACATGGCAGCTCATAACTACCTGTAATTCCAGGTTCAGGGGATTCATTACCTTCATACAGACATACAGGCAAAACACCAGTGCACGCACACACACACACACACACACACACACACAGAGAATAGAAGAAATATGTGAGTATGTGAGAAACATAAACCAGCAAGTGGTGCTCTCCCCATTTTAAAACATGGAAACTAAAATGGCTCAGGAGGTAGACACTAGCTGCCAAGCCTGATAGTTTTCTATCTCTGGGACCCACATGGTGGGAGGAGAGATTCCAATTCTGCAAGTTGTCCTCTGACATACGCGCCCATGTTGGGACCTGTGTGTGTGTCTGTGTGTACACAGTAAGCATAATTTTAAAAAAAGATAATGAAGTTAACTAACTTCAGAAGGCTAAAAAGTTAGTATTGTGGGAGCTGGAGAGATGGCTCAGCAGTTAAGAGCACCTGTTGCTCTTGCAGAGGACACATGTTCAGTTCCTGACACCCCATTATCCATTATCCAAACCGTTATCCATAACACCAGTTTCAGGAACCTGCCACTCTCTTCTTTTCAGACACTAGGCACACATGTGGTGAGCATGCATACTTACAAGCAAAACACATATACAATAAATAAACCTAAAAAATTTTTTAAAAATTTTTTAAAAAATCTTAAGTGAGCCAGGTGGTGGTGGCGCACACCTTTAATCCCAGCACTCAGAAGATAGAGGCAGACTTGCCAGAGCTACATAGTGAGACTTTGTGTGTGTGTGTGTGTCTCTCTCTCACACACACATACCCACAAACATTACTATTAACAATATTGAGTCATTGGAGAAAAATTGTTCATTCAAAACTTTCCTTAGTGGCTGGAAAGATGGCTCAGAGGTTAAGAGCACTGATTGCTCTTCCAGAGGTCCTGAGTTCAATTCCCAGCAACCACATGGTGGCTCACAACCATCTGTAATGAAATCTGGTGCCCTCTTCTGGCCTGTAGGCATACATGCAGACAGAACACTATAAACAAAATAAATAAATTTTAAAAAAAAAAACCCTTTCCATATAGATTTAAGTTAATTTTATTAGCTTAAAGCAGATAGTTTATATTTCTTGTTTTAAAAATTTTTAAATCACCTGCAGGGAGCTTCCAGGCCCCCTTTAACCAATACCGCTGACCTAATTTCTACCTCCATAGCTTAGTTTTGCTTTTTCTGCTCTACAGCTTCATCCAAATGACATCCAGACAAAGCAGATGGTTTATATTTCTTGTTTTAAAAATTAAATTTAGAGCCCGGTGGTGGTGACATACACCTTTAATCCTAGCACTTGGGAGGCAGAGGCAGGTGGATCTCTGTGAGTTCGAAACCTAGACTGTAAAGCTAGTTCCAGGACCTCTAGGGGTGTTACACAGAGAGACCCTGCTTTGAAAAACAAAACAAAATTAAATTTAGATAAATTGTATGAAGACAAAATATTTGAAAAAGTATTGAGTATTCTTAAACCTAAATCCCAACTTCCTTCCTTCCTTGCTTGCTTCCTTTCTTCCTTCTTTCCTCCCTCCCTCCCTCCCTCCCTTCCTCCTTCCCTCCCTCCTTTTGTGTGTGCCTGTGTGCTCACATGTGCCATTGTCTATAGAGTCAGTTCTTCCATCTACCTTTACATGGGTTCTGGTTATCAAAGTCGGGTTGCCTTTATCAACACTGAGCCATCTTGCTGGCCTAGCCAGGAGTATTTCTGAAGTGAATCTTGGGGGGGGGGGGCAGATTCTTTTCTTTTGGATTTAGTTTTCCATTTTTGCCTCCCATCTCTGTACCCAGAATCAGTGATTCACAGCAAGAGCTGCTTAATTATTCTGCAGAGCTTAAGGGAAACTGCTGCTTTTCAACTTGTAGTATTTGATTTCTTTAGCCTTAAAAGGTGAGAGGTTATTGTCATGGAGATGACTTGATAGGGGGAGACAGTTGCACCAAGCCTGAAGACTTGATCTGTGCCTGGAGCCCACAAGTTGAAGAAGACAACCAGTTTCCCTGTCCTCTGATCTCCACACATGGCCCTCAGCAGATACATAGATATAAAAATGTTTGTTTGTCATAAAGTGGGGTTAATAGGAATTTGTCATATGGTGCAGCATCAAGAGTCTCTGTGGGTATGGCACGGCATGCTGGAGGCGGGACAATGGCCATGGCTCTTTGAAGGGCAAACCAGTTGTTCCAGGAGTGCTGTCCCCTTGAGGCCTTTCTTGACTCATAAATGCTAAAATTGAGGAGAATCCCAGCCCCAAATGCTGCTGTCTCTTTTCATCAGAGTGGTTTCTGTTATCAAATTACTACCTCTTTTGTTTGTTTGTTTGTTTGTTTGAGGCAGTCTTGCTGTGTAGTCCAGCTGAGCCTCAAACTCATGGCAACCCTCCTGCTTCTATTTCCTGAATTGTCACACCCAACTACTTCTTTTGAAAATGTTCCCTGCCACTCACAAGGATAGAATCCAAACCTTATAGCTTGTCTTGCCTAAGCTGACCACCTACTTTTAAATGTGGTTCATGTGCTTGATCAGATGTGTCAGGCAATAGGGTCTTAGCACGTTTGGTCTCATGAGAGAGGGATTTGATGCAGGCCACGGCTGGCAGTTTGAGGGACATGCTGCTTTCCCATGGCTTCTTCAAGTGCAAGTGCTTTCGGGACTGAACTGTTGTTTTCCATTCCTGTGCAGAGAATGCAAGATCTCTCCTGCACTGACATCTAGGAGACAGCTAAACCCAAGGCCTGGCCCTGGTGTGAGGACACTCACGCCCTACGGCAGACCTTCAAGCTGTGGGCTCTTGCTTTCCCAGTGGAGTAACTTTCCAGATCATTCTCACTTTTCTCTGTATCTCTTTACTTCTCTATTCTGGACATGATCAGCTTCAGAGGAATACAATTTCTGTATCATCTGTCCCTCTGGGCCCCTGCAGAAGCATCTGCAAAATGGGTGCTACAGAAATTAGCATATTAAGGCCTGCTCAAATTTGAGGGTAGTTGTTATATTATGAAAGAAGATGTGTCAGAAACTTGATTGTAGATCTGTGCTGGTCTGACTGGCTAACCCTGCAGCAGGAGCTCACTGTATTACCTAAGTTGTCCCTGAACTCTTAGGCTCAAGTAGTCCTTCCCTCAGCCTTCTGAGGAGCTGGGAATATAGACTGTACCCATCTTATGTCCTTTTTTTAATATAAAAAAAAAGAAGAAGAAGCTTTCCTGTCCCTTTCTTCTCCTGGTCAGTTGCCTACAATACTCAGTCTATCCCTGACAGGTTTTGTCCTGGGAATTTAGGACTCCTAGATGATACACTGTGTCTATATAGAAGGGGAAGTCCCTGACAGCCTCCTCCACTGCAGATGAAAACTGTCAGCAGCCTACAGTTGGATATTGGAAGTAGTTCCTGGTATTTTGTTTTGTTTTTTCTTCCAATTTTATTTTTTGTAGGTTGTTTGTTTCCGTGTTGCTTCAAGGAGTGATCTTACTGTGCATTCTGCCTCATCCTTTCTTGGCCTCCCAACTGCTGGGGCTACAGGCATGCACAGCCATGCCCAGCTATTCCCTCAGTCATTCTCTTAGACTCAGCAAGGAACAGGGACTCTCCTATTTTGGACCCTTTGGGCAATTATGCTCTCAAATCTGATTTCTTAAACCATGTAGACCTTTATGATACAACAGAAAACCTATTGTCATTTTCACCTTCTCATTATGAGCATTCTGAAAAAAGTGGCTGTGTGTGTGTGCAAAAGAACATATTTAAGTAAATTGCCATTGGTAATGAATGCACAGCATTACATAATAGAACTGTCATTGAACGACTGTCCGTGGGATTTCCAGTGGCCCCTTTATGTTTCTTTGAAGAACTGTCAATTGAACTCTGGCCTTATGCAGAGCCCTATATGAGGCCTGAGGGTGGATAATGCCAGCCATGAGGCAAGCCCATGTGCCTCCCCTTATGGGTTCTTTTTAGCCCTGGTCCATGCTGTGGGGCCCAGCAAAGGAGAGACTCCACCATAGCACTTGGATCTTTTCTGAAGCGCCATTCAGGGCTTATATCATTAGATCTGGTCTCTTCTGTTCTTTCCTGCAGCTCTAGAAGGAGGGGGCCTTTATTCTTTCTGAACTTAGCAAAAGAAAAGTAGTGTTATGTCTTTCTTCTTTATTCTGTTGTTAGTGAAGCTTCTGCTCTTTTGCTCTATAGCAGCAGTTCTTAGCCTTCCTAATGCTGCAGTCCTTTAGTACAGTTCCTTATCTTGTGTTGACCTCCAACCATAAAATTACTTCATTGCTACTTCATGACTATAATTTTTCTACTGTTATGAATCCTAATGTAAGTCTTTTTGGAGGTAGAGGTTTGCCAAAGGTTGAGAACCACTGTTCTATGGCATCCATAAGAACTTAAACCTGAGACAGTCCATGCTAGTGTTCCATTGATGACTGAAAATGGGAGGGAGACAGCTCCAGTGCTATCCTGCTATAATACGAGCTGGAAAGACTATAGCTCACATTGGTCACCTCGTGGCCTTTCATTTAGCCTCATAATAAGAAATACAAAGAAGGCTACATATTTGAGTCCCTTCCATTGAGACAACTGAATGGACAAAATGAAGTGACTTTGCTCCATTTGGATGTCTGTCTTTCTTGCCCTCCCTCCCTTTCTCTTATGTTTGTGCACCTGCACTTTGGACTTCAGAGAATAACTTTTAAGAACCGCTCCTCCCAATATGTGGAGGCCAGAGACCGAACTCAGGTCATCAGGCTTGGCAGCAAACATCCTTCCCTCCTGAGCTATTAACTCACCAACTTCAGGTGTCTTTTTTTTTTTTTTTTGAGGGAGAGGGTGTTGATACAGGGTTTCTCCTTGTATCCCTGGATGTTGTGGAACTCACTCTGATCAGGCTGGCCTGGATCTCAGAGATCCACCTGCCTCCGCCTCCTGAGTGCTGGTATCAAAGGTGTGTACCAGCACACCTGGCTTGTTTTTGTTTTTGAGGCAGGATCTCACTTGGTATCCCAATCTGGATTTACTTCACAGTCTTTCTGCCTCAGCCCCTTGGGTGCTTACAGATGTGCCACCACTATATCCAGCAGGTGTGTGGCTTTTCTCTACCGTGAAAAACTACAGGTAGATCAGAAAGTTCCCCTTTGATTAAGTCCTTAGTGCTGAGAAAGCCCTGCCCTCCCTCTCAAATGGGGAAGAACTTCATCAAGAGGACATAAGCCCTAAACTCGGGTAGACCTGAGATGCTCCCCACTCAGCACCTATAAACTGTGAACTTGAGCAGGTTACACAGCATCTTTGAGCCTCTTTCTATAAAACACAGTTAAAACTGGGATTGGTTCTGTCAATAAAATGAGGACATGAGTTCAAATCCCTACTTCCCACATAAAGCTCAGGTGCAGAGGGGCATGACTGTAAGTCAGTGTTGGTGGGGTGGAAGATGGTGGATCCCAAGAACTCACTGGTCAGCCAGTCTAACTGAATCAGGGAGCTCCTGGCTCAGTGAGAGAACCTCTCAAAAAAGTAAGATGGAAGGTGACTGAGGAAGACATTTGATGTTAGCCTCTGGCTTGCACAGCACAGCACACACACACACGTACACACACACACACGTACACACCCATGCACAGATGAAAAGGAAAAGGCTGTTGCCCAAAACCTCTGGTTGTTATTTTTCTCATTTTCATATATGCATGGTTTGCTTGTGTATGGGTGTTTGTGGGGTTGCATGATGTCCAGAATTATCTGTGATTGGTCTTCACCTTACTCATCAAACTCAGAACTTAACAATATGGCTAAGTCTTGTTAGGCAGCATGCTCTGGAGACTCCACCTTCTGGCCAGAAGTATAGGTAGTCTGCCATACCTACTTAGCTTTGCATGAGTTCTGAGCACTCTGGTCTTCACGTTAATTGCTAAGCACTTTAACCACTGAACTATCTCCCTGGCCCCATAAACCTGCCAATAAATGTTACTTCTTAATAAATCTCAGAGCAGTTCTAGAAGTTGCTGCTATCCAAGGTGTTGTGACCTATGGGTAACTTTTTTTCTTTTGAGACAGTATTAGTAGCTCTGGTTGATCTTAGCCATGATTCTTCTACCTCTCCTTTCCAAGGCTGGAATGGCAGACATGTGCTACCATGGCCTGCTCATTAGCTATTTTTTAAAAAATCATTTTATTATCATTATTGCTGGTGGTGGTGGTGGTGGTGGTGGTGGTGGTGGTGGTGGGGTGTGTGTGTGTGTGTGTGTGTGTGTGTGTGTGTGTGTGTGTGTGTGTATGTGACAATGCACATGTTAGATCACAGGTCGGTTTTGAGGAGTCACTTCTCTTGGTCCATTAGAGATCCCCGGAACTGAACGCTGGTCAAATTTGCATGCTTTCCCTGCCGAGCCATCTCACTGGTGTCCCTCCCACTTCCTTTTAAATCTTTCATCTGTTGATCAAGAGGAACTGTTGAAGTACAAAGTAGTTGCTCAGCAAATGTTTGCTGGATGAACTTGGGAGCTTCAGTATTTTCTCTGACCTCCTGACTTCAACAGTTGGATAATATCTTGAGAAATGCTGTAAGAAAACTGGCCAGGCAGACTTGAGAAATGATACAGTCATGGTATACAAACGCAAACACAAGCCTTCTAGAAAGAATTGTAGAATTTTAGAAACTTGAGGGAAGTTGTGGAAAGAAGAAACCCCCTTGCTTTTTTAAGATTTATTCACTTAGGGGCCTAGAGAGCTGGCTCAGCAGCACAGGCACCACCTGTACTCCTCAGGACCTACATGTGCCCGCAACCAAGGGATCTGATGCTCTCTTGCCCCCACAGGCACACATGCAGCACACAAATATACATGCAGGCAAAACACTAGTATACAGAAATAAAATTTTAAAATATTTATTTACTTTATGGGTATGTGTGTGTGCCTGAGTGTCTGTATGTGCACCATGTGTGTGCAGTGTCCTTGGAGGCCAGAAGAGTACATTTGGATCTCCTGGAACTGGAATTATAGGTGGTTGTAAGCTGCCATGTGGGAGCTGGAAACAAATCTGGGATCCTCTGCAAGAGCAGCCGGTGCTCTAACTCCTGGCCATCTCTACAGTCCCCTCCCTCCCTCCTTAAACAGCATTTCTCAGGATCACTTGCATACATGAGATGAGGATAGAACCACCTGAGCTTTGGTGAGCTGATCCCTACAGCTGAACAGGATGAACACTGCAAGGGGTGCTGCTGTGACTGACCTTCAAGGGCTTTTTATTTCTAGTCTATGGATTAATCAATAGTTACTCTAACCGTCTGTCTGCTGAAAGCCATGGAAGTGTGTCCCAGTAGTATGGTCATAAATAACAATACCAAAAAAGCCAGATAACCTCAGGCTTCTGTTCTGAGGGAGAGATTCCTAGAAGGAAACTTATTCAATCAAAAGATACGAACAGTCCAAACACTGATAGATTCCCTCAATTACCTCCAAAATAAGACCCACTCTGACCTAGCAGTTCACGTGCCTGGAAAAAGAGATAAATAGCTATCTTGCCCTGCTTCATGTGCTCTGGATCCTTCTCTTCCTCCCTGTGCACACCCTAACTGAACAAGGAATAGAACACAGATCCACCCTTTTCTTCTCTGTCTTGCAGAGTCTGGCCACAGATAAAGGACCAAAATGACTGATTCAAAGTACTTCACAACAACCAAGAAAGGTACTGTATGTTCCACCACAGCCTATGCTCTGTCCCCAGATCTGTCCCTGATATGTTGGGGAGCATGGGGAGGGGAGAGGCTTGGAGGCATCATTGGAACAATGATCAAGAAACTGTTTGCAGTTGACGATAGAACCCTCAAGAGTTCCTTTTAGAACCCAAGGAAGAACATTAATGTTAAGCATGCGGAAAAGACCTTGTTTTGTTCCCAGTGGCTTAAAAATAGTTAAATATATTTCCCCTCTTCAGGGAAGGTACACAGTTTGTCAACAGGCCCGCTGTGGGGGAGGCTGGTCCTTATCTGTGGCATTGTTCTTCATGCTGGAGCAAAAGTTTTTATCCTGTTGTTCATTTGACATCATTATAGACATTTCCCAGTAGTTCTCATGACTCAGTATTAAGTCAGTTCAGTTGTTGCACTGAAGTTTTCTAAGCTGGGTTAATGTTTTTGGAGACTTTGTTTTGCTTTTAGCAAAATAAAAGAAGTTGTGGTGTGCTTTAACCTCTCTGGTCAGGCCTTCCTCACTCTCTCCTTTCCAGTGCTTGCTGTCAAGGTGGAAAGAGTCTTAGTCATTATATATATATTTTATTTGTATGTATGTCTTCTCCCAAGAAGGCCAGAAGAGTGTGCTGGATCCTCAGAACAGGAGTTTCAGAGAGTTGTGAGCCACCATCTGGGCCCTAGGGATGAAATCCCAGTCCTCTGGAAGTGCTTTTAATCACTGAGCCATCTCTCCAGCCCTGATTCTTAATCTTGCTGAATCACCGAGTCAGATCCAAAGTCTGTTTGTTAGCAGGCATTTCATATTATTTTTATTTATCTATTCTTTTTTAAAGATTTTTTTTTGAAATTTTGTTTCCTGTGCATTGGTGTTTTGTCAGCATTCATGTCTGTGTGAGGGTGCTGGATCCCCTGGAACTGTAGCTACAGATAATTGTGAGCCATCACGTGGGTGATAGGGATCAAACCTGGTTCCTCTGGAAAAGTAACCAGGGCTCTTAACAACTGAACCTCTCTCCAGCCACCAGCAAGCATTTTATTTATCAGTCCAACTATTGCTTATTTGTTAAGACAATCTTGCCAGGTGTGCTGGGTCTCAACTTTGGGAGGCAAAGACAGAAAGATCAGGAGTTAAAGGCCACATACATAGCAAGTTCAAGCTTAACCTGCTTTGTGTAGGGTCCCTGACTGTGAGAAAGAGATTGAGAGACAGTGAATAGAGATAGAGACATCTAGATTCAAATCTAAATTTGACATCGTGGATAGTTTTTAAGTGAGGAAAGATCCAAGGCCGATTGTAATAAAGACTGCAGGGAGCCAGGGTCATAACTCTGTTGAGACTACAGCACCAGAGTCTGAACGTGTAGTCTTGGGGGTAGAAAGAATTGCTTGCCTTCTGTGATTCAGGAGCCAGGTTTAACGGCTGTATTTGAGGCCTGTTGGAGGACAGAGGCATCTCAGAGCAGTCTGCCCTGAACTCACCTCACCAGCCTTCTTGGGGCAGGGTTGACTGACCTTCATCACCTGCCACATGCTTTGAGTAGAGCAGTAACATCCCTGTGGAGGGGGCAAAGGCCGTCCTTGTCTGCTGAGTCCAGGGCCTCTTGGGGGAGGAAGATGTGTTCCTTTATAAATTGGACCACAGGATCTGTGGATTATCCCTGGTCCTGTTTAGCAGTTCCTGTATTGTGACGCTGCTCAGGCTTTGCTAGGTCATTGTTCTTAATCAACTGTATTTACTCTTTTTGTGATCATGGTTTAAAAACAAAAACAACTCATTTTCTTTTTCTCATTATGAATCTACTTAGAACTTTCTCAGCACTTTCTCCCACTTAATAGTCCCGTCTCACCCTACCCCCAAGTGACTTGAGAAAAACCTAGGACTAGAATTCTTCATGTGGCTAATTAACATCAGCAGTTGTCCTGATGCAGAACAGAGTGCCAGGCACTGAGATGGGCATTTCACAGCTGAGACTGAGAGACTTCATTGCCCAGTCCAGAGAGAAGAACAGGCAAGAAAATGGGGTCAGAGAGGCAAAGGGGAGTCCATGGCAGGGCCAAGCAAGCAAAGGAATTTATTTAGAACTTAGGCTTTGGAAGGAACACACCTGGGTTCCAACCTTACCCTGTCCCATTTGCTCTGGAACAGACTCCATTGCTCATCTGTAAGATGGGGAAAGGCAGGTTGTTGTGAATATGAAATGAGAAAGGATATGGAAAAAATTAGTGTGGTTCTGTGCTCAGAGGAAGGTTCAGGAATTGTCTATCCCTAACCTGTTAGCACGTCTTGACTGTCTCTGTGGGATGGAGGTGGGGAGCAACTACACATCCTCATTTCCTTTTTCTATATCATCAAGTTCTGAGAATAATTTATTACATGCTGCAGCCCTCATAAAACAGCTGAATTCTCATCTCCAGGCTGAGGAAGTGAAACCCTGAGCAAGCTGTTTGAGTTCAGGGTTCTGGGAAAACAGGAAAAGTCAATGTATGAGATCAGCCACCACCTACCCCCAATCCTGCTCAGCCTTGAGGGAATCAGGGCAAGCGAGAAGGCTGAGGGGAAATTGCTGTCCTCTGCACTTTAGCAGGCTAGCTGAGTGGCCCCCTGTATCTTGGTTCCTATACTTGTAGTCCTAAGGCCTACTTCTATAGGCTTCTATTTCCTTAATTTCTCTCTTCACCCTTCCTCTCTGTCACTTGTCCTACCTGAAGCCAAGAGCCTACAGCTGCTCTCTACCTCCACCTAGTTCTCTGGGAAGTTGGTGCAAAAAATCATCTTGGGGGTGGGATGCGCTGCTCATTGCTGCCTCCTGTCCTTAGGAGAGATCTTCGAGCTGAAGGCAGAGCTCAACAGCGACAAGAAGGAGAAAAAGAAGGAGGCGGTGAAGAAAGTGATTGCGTCCATGACCGTGGGCAAAGACGTCAGGTATACAGGAGTAAGCTGGGGACAGCCAGGTGCTAACCAGCAGGAGCATTTAGCTCCTTTGACAAACCTCATGTCCAAACACAGCATTCTGTTTGCACGTGAATGACAAGCTGATATGGTAATGGCTCAGGTAAAAAGTAACTGAGTGAAGCAGACTGGGTTGAAAGGGCAGCAGACATTCAGGAGGGTATGGCAGAGCCCTCTCAGAAGCTCCAGATGAGTGCTGTCCATTAAGGAAGATGACAGTACAGTGGGGGGTGTTCTGTTTTTTATTTTGTTTTAAGAACAGGAAATATGTTTTTTACTTTTTGTTGTTCTCTGTTCTGACATTTAGCGCCTGTTCTAGGCTGTTCTCATGTTATATGCAGTTGTGTTGAATGCCTGTTGGATTGAGAAATCTCCACGACAGATAGATTTTATGATGGCCTGGTATTTGCATTGGCAAGTCTGCAGAACACCTTCAGATACATTTTTTCAGTGGTTCTCTACACATTCCATTGTATGCAATGATGTTTTTACTGCCAAAGAAATGAAAAAAAGAATTAGAAAAAAGTCACATGGCTGATGCAGAGCTAGAACTAGGTCGAGCCTGGACTTTGTCCTCTGTATGTCATGGCACCTTACACCACAGAGGTTCTGATGTCTAGCTCTTCCCTGGCTGGATCTTAGAGAATAATCCCAGTGTCCCAGGCTTCCACACAGATTGCCTACCTATTGCTAACCTTAGCAAGGACTTCCTATAGCCAGTGTCGGAGAATTCTTAGTAGAGACTGCTTTAGGACAGACTGTAAAAGGATTGGGGCTATGAGGTGTCTCAGTGGGTAAAGGTGTCTGCCACTAAGCCTAACGACCTGAATCCAATCCCCAGGATCCACATGGTTATCTTCTACTACTTGTCCTGTGACCTCCACGTGTACACCGTGGCACACATGAGCATACACAACACACACACATGTTTATATCATAGTAAACTATGATTTGAAAATATGTTTAAAGGATTGGACTTGTGTAAATCTCATTCTTTCTAGAAAAAAAATTCTCTTTCAGTTGGAACAGATCTGTCACTTCCTAACAAAGGAAACAGCTTTGTTCTTCCTTCTTAAAAGAGCTTGCTTTCTCAAACCTCAGGTTGTCAAAAAAAAAAAAAAAAAGAGCTTGCTTTGCTGATAATGCCTGAGAGAGCCATTCAGGCTCTTCCTCTTCCTCTCCCCAGAGTGACTCTGTTCTTGCCAGTGCATCATCCTTCCAGGTGACTTTGTCCATTGCAGCTCAGAAGGAACCTGGCCTGTTGGGTGCCCCCTTCATTTTCTATTTTACCTTGTTCTTGGCAATAAAAGCCCAATAATTTAGAGGGAAGGTGATGGTTCAAATTCCAGAAAGCTGCTCTTCTTATTTTACATCTCAAGGTGTGTAACTCTGAGATAATTATGGTTGGCAAAAGTCACACCAAGTACAGCAAAGGTCATAGTCAGATCTGGTTCCTCATGTTGTTTGACATTTCTTAACCTCAGAATTATCTGAAATGAAAACATGCCCCTGGATTCCTGGGGCTGCTAAATGAGATGAATTGTGTCCAATCATTAGCTACAAGCCTGACACATAGCATATGTCCCATATACCTTGCTGGTTCTTAGTGGGTGCCAAACCTGTCCATTCAACCCTGCTTCCCTGAGAAGCTCTGGAACTAGCAGCCTGATATAAGGGAGCACATGCAGTATTAGGGAGGGGAAAAGGATGATACTCTGCAAATATCAGATGCTTTAGGAATATTGTCTCATTAAGAAGTGGGTTTTGGGGCTGGAGAGATGGCTCAGTGGTTAAGAGCACTGACTGCTCTTCCAAGGGACCCAGGTTCAATTCCCAGCACCCACATGGCAGCTCACAACTGTCTGAAGATCCAGTTGCAGGGGATCTGACACCTTCACACCAATGCACATAAAATAAAAGTTAAATAAACCATAAAAAATATTAAAAAAAAAAAAAGAAGTGGGTTTCGAGAGATAGAAGTGTTGGGAATTGAACCCTGGTCCTTGTGTATGCTAGGCAAACGTTCAACCACTAAGCCCCAGCCCAGCCTCAAAGTCAATTTCTGTTGCATGTTCTTTATAAATGAAGGAACTCATACTTAGGGGCTAGAAATTTCCCAGAGTCATGAGCATAGCCAGAGGCAGAGCTGTTTTGATGGGCTCTTGTGCTTGAACCTCTTGAAGAAAACAAGCCTTTAAAATCATGGCTTCTCTTCCTTCTTCCCTACTTTTTTTTTTTGTTGTTGTTTTTGTTTTTGTTTTTTTCGAGACAGGGTTTCTCTGTGGCTTTGGAGCCTGTCCTGGAACTAGCTCTTGTAGACCAGGCTGGACTCGAACTCACAGAGATCTGCCTGCCTCTGCCTCCCGAGTGCTGGGATTAAAGGCGTGCGCCACCACCGCCTGGCCCTTCTTCCCTACTTCTCACTGCCGACCCTTGCCTCTCCTGCAATTAGCTGCCTGAAAAGCTTATGTTCTCTGTCTTCAACCTCTACTGGTGCTACTTTGATTTTGCAGTGCCCTCTTCCCTGATGTGGTGAACTGTATGCAGACAGACAACCTGGAACTAAAGAAGCTGGTATACCTGTACTTGATGAACTATGCCAAGAGTCAGCCTGACATGGCCATCATGGCTGTCAACACCTTTGTGAAGGTGAGTAGGAGCCCAGTGGAAGTGGGAATGCGAGTAAGGGCCTGCATTCATATGTCATATGTCCCTGTCTCTTTGAAGTGCTGGGGCCCTCTGACTTGTATGAAACTTTCAGGCTCATTTGCAGACCTGCAGGCTTCCTTCTGCCCAAGCAGGCTGCTGGCCTCTTCCTCCAGCAGAGGGCTCCCTCTCTCTCCAGAACCACAGACCTAAAGACATGGCTTATTCATTCTCTGTGAGGTAGCACCAGGCCTATTGGCTTCTCATTTCCCTGACTGGGCCACTCATTCCCTGTGTCTGTTGCCATGGCAGATTTTAGCAAGCGTCTGAGAGCATCTCTGTTCCTTACCAGATGACTCCTTTCTCTATTTCCTGTCACTAGACAAAGAGCAAGCATGAACTTGGACATTGACCTCTAGCCCACTGGAAAATGAAAGGTTTCTGTAACTGTGTGTGCCTATAATGCCAGCACTTGAGAGGGTAAGGAAGGAGGATTGCTATGAGTTGTAGGTCCATCTAGGCTATATAGTGAGTTCCAGGCCAGTCTGAGCAACATGGCAAGACCCTGTCTCGAAAAGAAAAGATTGAGGACTATAGTGCTAGGAGCATATGGGTTTAAATAGCTGCTCTGCTCTGACGGGGTGAGCACACACCTTCTCCAGAACCTCAGCTTCCATGGTTGTGAAACAGCCTCAGGAAGCAGCAGAGAAAGTGTATAAAGCCCCTCACATAGTATCTGGAAAATGCCTGGCATCTGTTCTGTGGCTTTTACTTTAAGTATTGTTGGCTGTGGTTGGTGGACATCCCACAGTAGCTGATGTTGCTCAGAGCTAGAGATCAGGAAGAATAGGAAGCCACAGATCCTACCCCTGCCCCTACCCCAGCCCCTGGCCAATGACTGGTTCCCCTCAGGACTGTGAGGACCCCAATCCCCTCATCCGAGCCCTGGCTGTGAGGACCATGGGCTGCATCCGAGTTGACAAGATCACAGAGTACTTGTGTGAACCACTCCGAAAGTGCCTAAAGGATGAAGATCCATATGTGCGTAAGACCGCAGCTGTGTGTGTAGCCAAGCTCCATGACATCAATGCCCAGCTGGTAGAAGACCAGGGTTTCCTGGACACACTTAAAGACCTCATCTCTGACTCGAACCCCATGGTAAGTGCTAACTGTCCTTAGGATGCCCACAGAACTCCTGGCTTTCCTTTTTCTTAGAAGTTAGGGTCTTGCTGAGTATCTAGTGCCTGTTCCTTGCAGTGGTTTGCAGGGAACTAGGCCTAGATTTCTTTTGACCCTCTCAAACTAGCTACGTGACTTTAGGAAAGTTATCTAATCTTTCAGATTCCTGTTTGTCTCAACCTTAGATTTTGGGACGGTAACATACCTGACCTGAGCCAGCCTGACCTGGCAAGCAGTGACTCTGTAGTTAGTGCTAGTGTCCTTCCCTTTCTAGTTGCTGTCACTGTCATTAGCTCTTAACCAAGACCACCTATAATTCCTGGGCATATAGTTCTCTTCCAGGTAGGGTTGCAGAGATTTCGCCTTACAATACCATAGTGTGGAAGACAAGACACCAGGATGTATTAGGTGGGAACCCTAATCCCATCACTCGTTAAAATAACAAGAGTTTGCAGTGATGTTTGTCAGGGCCTGTAATCACAGCAGGCAGGAGGCTGAGGCAGGAGGACTGAGAGTTAAAGACCAGCTTGTGCTAATGTAATAAGACCTTTTCTAAAAAGTTAAAAATATGTAAGAAAAAATGAAATATTCAAAACATTAGGCACAGCCCCACTCTGTCTCCAACAGAAATGCTGATTGCTCAAAGGTTAAAGACTGATAACTAGAGCCGGGCGGTGGTGGCACACGCCTTTAATCCCAGCATTCAGGAGGCAGAGGCAGGCGGATCTCTGTGAGTTCGAGGCCAGCCTGGTCTACAGAGCTAGTTCTAGGACAGGCTCAAAAGCTACAGAGAAACCCTGTCTTGAAAAACCAAAAAAAAAAAAAAAAAAAAAAAAAAGAGGAAAGTTGAAAACATTATAGACTGTACATAAAAGGAGATGTGTTGGTAGAAACATTTGGTAAACCCCTCTATAGCCTAGACCCATCTACTCTCAGCAACCTTAAAGAGATTCTGCAAGATTCTTCTGTCTTCTAGAAGCACAGCTGACAACCACCGCAATGAGTGGCTCTAACAAGTAGAAGGAGGTTGGATTGGTGACCGGCATTGCCCTTCATTGCTAGGTGCCTGTGGCTGGGTTTTTCTTTCCTCTCTTCTTTCCAATGGCAGGTGTACTTATTTTAGTTCTGCTTTACAGAGGAGTCAGTGGGGTGAGTGTTGTGGTCAGACCTTCTTGAGGCTCTAGAACCTACTGATAAAGTGACATTCCTTATAGAATGTCCCATCTTGATCTGCTAGTGTCATAGCCCCTGTACTCTCTGACTTGAGCAGTACTTCCTGCCTCTACCCTTTCCACCCTCTCAACCAGGTAGTGGCAAATGCAGTGGCTGCCCTATCAGAGATCGCTGAGTCTCACCCCAGTAGCAACCTGCTCGATTTGAACCCGCAGTCAATCAACAAGCTGCTGACCGCTCTTAATGAATGCACGGAGTGGGGTCAGATCTTCATTCTGGATTGTCTGGCCAACTACATGCCCAAGGATGACCGTGAGGCCCAGAGGTAAGCAGACAAACCCCTTGATTACCAGCCTGGTTGGATATGGTCCTCATGGGCTCTCTGAGCTGGATCTCAGGCCTGAATGAGCCTCTTTCCAAGACGTTTCTTCCTGTCATCAGACACACTTTAAGGGAACCAGTCGGCTTCTCATCTAAAGAGCCATGCTGTCAGTTGTATGGCTTCAGGCAGTCAGCTCCCTGCTTACTGTGAACATAGATGGGGCCTGGCAGGAACTGACAGGGATCCATCTGGGCTGAATCAAGAACTTTATAGCTTCAGAGCTACTGAATTCTCTAGGTACCTGACCTCTGCTGGGTGCCTTCCATGTTATGTAATGTTTAAAGCCGATCTGTGAAATGTGTCCTGTCATCATCAGCCCTTTACAGACAAGGAGAATACATTAGAGAGGTGGGAAGAATTGTGTAGGTCACCCAGGTGGGACTGTCCTGACCACCATGAGTGAATGAATGCTCTGGCAGTAGAAGGGAAAGCCGACATCTGGAGATGTTACTATGTCAGGCACTATATTCATTCTTTTCACTCAGTGTTCAACAGTCCTGTGAAGTAGACATCGTTAACTCTTAGATGAGGAACCTGAGGTTCACAGTGTTTCGAGCCCGCTAGAGTCAGTAGGCAGCAGACCAGAAGGCCTTCCTCCTATAGAAGACATGCTGTTTTACCTGGAGATACAGCTCAGTTGACGGAGCCAACACCAACTAAACCAGGCATGGCAGTGTGTATGTGATCTCAGCACTTGGAAGGTGGAGGCAAGAAGATCAGAAGTGTTAAGACCAGTAGGAGAGCACTTGTCTCATATATATGAGGACCTAGGTTCAGCGCTAGTACTGGAAGAAAGAGGCGGGCAGGGGAGGCAACTTTTGACTTGAGCAGTTCATTGGCTACATGGTGAGTTTGAGGCCCATCTGGGTTACATGAGACCCTGTCTCAAAAAAAAAAAAAAGGAATGCTATTTTGATAAGTGAAACAGGACTTTTCCCTTGTCTATCTCTCTTTGCTCTACTGGAATGGCTGGACACCAGCATCTGTGAACGGGTCACCCCTAGACTCTCCCATGCCAACTCTGCTGTGGTGCTGTCTGCTGTGAAGGTGTTGATGAAGTTCATGGAGATGTTGTCCAAGGACCTGGACTACTACGGCACACTGCTCAAGAAGCTGGCACCTCCCCTGGTCACACTGCTGTCAGCAGAGCCAGAGCTGCAGTATGTGGCTCTGCGCAACATCAATCTCATTGTGCAGAAAAGGTACAGAGACCAGCATACATGGATGCTACATGCTAGAGACAGGGACCCTCAAGGGAAACTGATCTGTCACCGTACAGGAAGCCTAAAGAGTACCAGAAGGTTCTCAACCAGAGCACTTTCCCTTCAGCAAACGCTTGACAAGAAATGACCTGTCACAGGTCAGGGTGTCAGTGTTAAGAAGCCTTGGGCCAGCCTTAGAGCTGATCAGTAAAGGCAAGCACAGTGCTGCTTTATCCTGACATTTGGTGACTCAGAGTCTGTAGAGTCCTTCAGGGATATCTGAAGATTTTGTATCTGCACACTTTGCTTGGGGACAAAGCTCATAGGTCTCATTGAAATCTCTGAATTTGGAGACCTTAGATATGGTGAGAGACTAAATTTTATATCAGCCTTAAGGCCTGGAGGGAGAGATAGAACAGAATGCTGGGCAACTGCTTCCTTCCTCCTAAGTGGGTGACTCACTACGTCACTGCTCCCAAAGAAGGGATCTGGTGCTAGATGGGTAAGGTCTGGAACTCCATAAGCAACACAAGGTCTGAAGTGTCTCTGGAATGATCTGCTCCTTCCTCTAAGGCAGCTCTGAGTGAGAGCGCCCTGTAGCTGAGGTGGGATCTACCTCCAAAATTCTCCTCCCAGCCTCTCTGTAGTCAGAGCTTGGCAATGGCAAGTCATTCCTGTGTCTGCTGCTAGGAACCTGGACCCTTGTCATGCCTTAGGAAAGTAGCATATCTTCTTTGTCACAGCATCAGTCTGGTCCTCAATAATTTTTAGAGGGCCAGAGATGCTGAGCTGAGACGTTTGTGAAGATTTGGAGGGTAAACATGGGTAAAGTGTTCCAAGTCTAAGCAATATGATGCGACTAGGGCTTTGCTATTACAGCATGAGTTTCTATAAACCAGTGCCCTTGGGTCACTGCATTTATTAGAGTATAGGAACTAGGTCAGCCCAAAGGGTTCTCTATGCCATATTTAACACAATAATCTCTGAAGAAGTTGTGTATGTCACCCAGCCATGACCTGGGCCAACCTGACATGGTTGGGCAGCCTTTGTCAAGCCTCAATTGTAGAAGTCATCTTCCTATTACCCATCTCAGAGTCTTCCCTCCCCCACAGAGCACCACAAAAGCTCCTTACTCAGCCAGGATCTCCACAGTTTGTATGACAACACAGATTCTTGAGTTCTTCTTTCCTCTGCCCCCATCACAGAGCTTCATCCCGCGCTGTAACTTTTGTTTTAGAATTATTAATTTCTGTCCTGGGAAGGATATAGAAATAGGAACCAGGATGGTGCCTCTTATCTTGCTCTCAACCTTTAGTTTGTGACAAATGCAAACTTTGTAACCTCTCTGAATTTCCATGTCTTAAAAAATGTGTCCCATGGTACCATTTGAGGGCAGCAGGCACAGGGGAGGAACGGTGGATGTCCTTAGATAGCTCAGTAGGTGAACGTTCCTCTTGGCAAGTGCCTTCATACAGCAGGCATTGATCATGTTAAATGTTTCATCTCCCACAGTTGATCCATTGTGCAGGAGTCTGTGTTTGTGTCCAGAGATTGACTAGCCTTCCCCAGTAGTCATTTGTGTTCCTCCCCTAAGACTTAGTAGAGTGGCCTATAGCTGGGTCACAAGGGAGAATATGGAAGAATCCATGAAAGGCTTCCTCATGGGCTTTTCCTCTACTGGAAGGTCAGCAGAGGGCAGCAGTATGTGTGGAATGTTTCCTCCCAGGGAGCCTGATCAAGACAGGGCACCCGAAATGCCTAAGAGGGGCACACTCCAGTGTTTCAGGGCTCTAGAAGGAAAGCAGGGTAGTTTGTATGTTGTCTAGTCATAGTCAGCCACCTTTATCGTTGAATGAACAGAATGTTTCTGAAGTCGGAGTTCATACATGCCAGGTTTAACACCAGAGATTCAGGCCTGGGGTGACAATGGTTCCTGCACAGTTCATTCTCATTTCATGGGTTAGGAAACAAAGGCTGAGGTCATACACTGGGTTTAGAACCCTGACCTGATGCCCCTGCTATCCATATAAACTTCGTTTCCTTCCCAAGATGGGACCCAGCAAGCTACAGCCAGGCAGAACCACTGCCTTTGATCACTCAGTCGTGGTGATGGTTCTGCCTCCCTGAACACCAAGCTTTACCTTTAGCCCAGGAATTCCCCAGCAGATGTAGTATGGCTTCCTCGTGGGCCTTATGGCTTCTCTTTTGTTCTCTGGGCATCCTGCCCCACTACCAGGCCAGAAATCTTGAAGCATGAAATGAAGGTTTTCTTTGTGAAGTACAATGACCCCATCTACGTGAAGCTGGAGAAACTGGACATTATGATCCGTCTGGCCTCCCAAGCCAACATCGCCCAGGCAAGCAGAGAATGGTGATATGGGGCACAAGCTTTGGTGTAGACAAACTCCTAGGTGTCTCTAAGTCATGCTCACTGTTGACATTTTATCTCGTGGAGAGTCATGGGTGCTAGAGGTCTGTAAGCAAGGAAAAACAACTAATATTTTTATTATTAAAGAAATGTTCTCAAGCTGTGCACAAAGGTACACTCCTGAAGTCCCAGGTACTCGGGTGGCTGACACAGGAGTCATTTGTCCTAAGATTGAGACTACCTTGGGAAACATAATTAGACTTCCTATATGCACAAAACATTCTCCTTATTCTCGCTATCATTACCTATCATTTATTAACTAAAAAGTGATATTTAGGCACCTAGGGATATGGTTCATTTGGTAAAGCACTTACTAGAGGCAATCATGAAGACCTGAAATTGATATCCAGAACCTATGTTTAAAAAGCTGTGTGTGGCTGCTGACAACCCTATTCTTTAAAAAAAAAAAAAAAAAAGGCTGTGTGTGGGACCTGGGACCTGAAGAGATAGCTCCAGGGTAAAGAGCTCTTGCTACTTTTTCAAAGGACATGGGTTTAGTTTTCAGCACCCACTTTAGACACCTCACAACTGCCTGTAACTCCAGTTTTGGGTATATAATGCCTTCTTCTGTCCTCTGGGCATCTACCCCCAACCCCACATCACACACACACACACAAACACACACTGAATTTGGTAGTGTGCCTTTGAAATCCCAGCACTGGAGAGGTGGAGACAGGCAGATCACTGGGACTGGCTAGCTAGCCAGCCTTGCCTCACTGGCAAAGCCCAGGCCAGTGAGAGGCCCTATCTCAAAACAAAAATAAAAACAAAAGTAGATTGATCCTGAGAGATAACACCCAAGGTAGTCCTCTGGTCTCCACATGTGCACACATACGTATAAGCATACCCCTGCCCCGACCCCCACAATCAGAATTGAGACTAGGAGTGTAGGTTTGTGGTTATCTACTTAACATCCCCAATGCCACACACACAAAATGAGGTACTGGATATAGTAGTTGTCACTTTCAAGCAAGGGATGTTGAGCCTTGCTACATAGTCATCTTCTACCTTCCTTTTGAAGAACCTGATGACATTCTCCTGGACCGTCCATTTGAGCAGACAGAAGAGTCCCATCCCCTTGGGATTTTGTGCATTCCTGTTACCCAAGTGTTCTAACAGATTGTTCCATCAGATCTCTCCAATCCATTTCTGTTTGGACCACAGGTATTGGCAGAACTCAAAGAGTATGCTACAGAAGTAGATGTGGATTTTGTACGGAAGGCAGTGCGTGCCATCGGTCGCTGTGCCATCAAGGTGGAGGTGAATAGGTTCTGGGATTCCATTTCTAGCCAGGGAGGGAGAAAATAACCTGTGTTCTGATAATTTATTTCCTTCCACTCTGCCTGGGGAACTATTCCTTGATGTTGACCTGGACTCAATGGATCCGCTCATGGCTTAAGGATTCTGGGATAGCTGGTCATATCCACTCAGGACCCTTGAGGCATTTTAAGCTGTTTTCCCCTTGATGTTTATTATGGCCCCTCCTGAACTATCTGTCCCATTGGGCTATTAAAAGATTAGGTACAGAAACTTTGTGGGTTTAGTCATAGCAGCCAATTTTATAGAACAAGCCAGAGATATGGGGCCAAATAGGGTCACTCAACCCTTGGACTTTGCCTGGAGGAACTCCCAATGATCTCACACTGTCAAGAGCTACGCCTCTGACTGTCTAGTGTTCTCATTTTGTCTGTATGCCCTTGTTCCCTGCCTCCCCATTATCAAGGGAGAATGATCTGTTCTCATGCTGTGATAAGGAAGCGGAGCAGGTGACTGAAGCTGCTTGACCCCGGTAGTATCATTAGCCCAATTGGAAACTGTGCAGAGACCTTGCCTACACTGTCTCTTCTTCCCACACAGCAATCTGCAGAGCGCTGTGTGAGCACATTGCTTGATCTCATCCAGACCAAGGTCAACTATGTGGTCCAGGAAGCCATTGTGGTCATTAAGGACATCTTCCGCAAGTACCCCAACAAGTAGGTGCTCACCCCTCATGGTAAGAGAGCAGCCTGGCTTCCCCTTCCTCTTTTCCTTTTCCATTTCATAGGCAGCTTTCTCTGAAGAAACTTTTTGTTTTTCTTCTTTAACCCAAGCTGGCCCTACAGGCCAAAATAAGAGCAGCTAAACTCCAGCAGCTAAAACATCCCCTCTCTTCACCGCCTCTCCAGGTCTGGGCAGCTGCCTATCTGACTTGGCCCCTAACCCTCCAACACACACATTGGCCAGACTTCCTTGGTGCTCACCTGCTGGCTCAATCCTGCTTTCCCAGGTATGAGAGTGTGATAGCCACGCTGTGCGAGAACCTGGACTCCCTGGATGAGCCTGAGGCCCGTGCTGCTATGATCTGGATAGTAGGCGAGTATGCTGAACGGATTGACAATGCAGATGAGCTGCTGGAGAGCTTCCTGGAAGGTTTCCATGACGAGAGCACCCAGGTGAGCCTTCACATTACTGACTGCCTGTCTTACTCCTCTACCCTTCCCTTCCCTCTTCATACGGTATTGCTGATGTGAATAGACATTAATTGACAAGCTATGTGTGGCCCCTTTTTCTCCCCCACAGCAGTGCCTCAGAGG
Organism: Ondatra zibethicus; assembly: GCA_004026605.1. NCBI lineage: Eukaryota > Metazoa > Chordata > Mammalia > Rodentia > Cricetidae > Ondatra > Ondatra zibethicus. The sequence goes on along the minus strand of PVIU01001566.1, from coordinate 118,739 downwards.
AAACAGGACAGTCTGTGGTGTCTGTAGAAGGTGGTCAGAAGTTTCTGGCTTTGTTTTAATTTCATATTTGTCTGTGGTAGTACATTGACATGGTTCAAAATAGAAGTATTACAGGGACTATATAACGAAAGTTCTTCCTCTAACTGCTTTCCTGGCCATACTTAGTTTCTTGGTGATATTGTAGAAATGTACCAGTAGATATGCATGCAGGCATGCATATTTATTTGAGCCAGTTCTTAGTGTTTGTTCTTAGCATTTGTGTTCCATAACCACCACAATTTCTGAATAAGTACTGAGCTAGCACTTCCAGGAGAGATATAAAGTTAGATCCTATGATGTCTAGACACATTTTTATCAGTTGGTACCTTGGTTGTAACCTTTACCATTGATTCATTAGCATTGAACTCAGTGGCCAACAACACTGACTTGTGCCTGACTGAAGTTTATCTAGCATATATATTTCTACACAGAGAACATTCCACCCTTCGAGACAAGCACTACAGTACCACACTTAGGGCCATTTTAAATGAGGAAAAGGATACCTTTTTACAGAATGAGAGCCGAAAGGAAGGGTAGAGCCTGCCTTGCCTTGTCCAGCCTCAGCTTGGAAGTATGCATCAGGTGATTCCATTGCTCAACCTGTATCTGTAGATGACCATACAAGCCCTGTGAATATTAATTTTCAGAGGCAGCAAGAGGCAGATTTACAAGCACGGAAGCAGGATGTGACAGTGTACACATGTGTTCCCAGCATTTGTGAGGCAGAGCTTATCAGATTCATCCTTAGCTATATAGAGAGTTTGAGTTCAGCCTGGACTACGTGAGACCTTGTCAGTAAAAACAAAGGTGGTGAGATGGCTCAGTGGGTAAAGGCACCTGCCACCAAGTTTAACAACTTGAGTTCAGTCATAGGAACTGTCTGCTGGTAAGAGAGAACCAACTCCTGCAAGTTGTCCTCCAGTCTTCTCATGTCTCAGCATGCACACCCACACACACACATGAATAAATAATAAACAGTTGTAGTAAAAAAAATGAAGCCAAGTGTTTATAAGTGTGGGATTGCAAACAATGAGAAGCAGAGTATGTGTGTGTTTCCTTCTCACTTTAATGCTATAGTACTCTGCTACACAGCTTCAGATTGCTTAGAAACTCGCCTTCTCCCCTTCGGCTATATCTGAAGGCATGTCTTTGTTAATGTATGCTTTATATAAGCCCATTGGACATTTGTGTGTCTAGTTTGTGTGTCTGTGGCTAGACAGCATGGCATAGAATTGTGAATATTTCAGGGATGAAGCCTTAAGCAGGTAGTTTGGAGAGAAGGGATTGTACACTTGAGATCTGGGTAGCTCTTGCCTGATTTCATTTGGTAGAAAGGTTGTCCTGGTTTGACCTCCCATCTCAGATGGTACTGTCCTGCTTCTTGTACTTGATTGAACAGCTCAGAATGTCTGTCTCTTCATTGCTGTTCCTTTTGCTGTGAACTAGGAAATGTCTTCTGACCAGTGCAGGCAGTGTAACCTAGTGAGTCTAAGCATGGGCAGTGGGATCAGAAACCCCAGAATCCATACCCTTCATCTGCCTCACCCTTGCTTAATGATTTTATGCTCATCTTTAATGTATGTCTAGCTCATAATTATGCACTCATCAGTGGTAGTATTGATTCTGACCTGGGTAAGAACTTGATTCAAAAGTGAAGTGGCCCAGAAAGAAGCAGGGCCTGCTAGTTCCCATAGCTGACACATCTGAGTGGCACACTCCCTCCCCATACTTTCTCCTTGTGGTGTTGGGACTATCTCTGCCACCCTAAATGACTTCTGCCTTGGTCACAGTCCCACACAGTTCAGGCTCAGTCCTTATAGTCTAACAATTCCCATGGAAAGAGAACTTTTACCTTAGCAGTCTGACAAAAGTCCCAAAATCTCTTTGTGTTTTGTGGAGTCATTTACCAAGACAGGTGGGCCAGTTGTTCATCTTAGCCTGTAAAGAGACAGAATGACATTTCTCTGAAGGAAAGTCAGCAGAGTGGGCGCTAAGCGAACAAGAACAGCAGATGTCCATGGCAGAATCCTAGCAGTGACTCTCATTCCCACTCGCCCTCCACTGCCGCCGCCTCCCTCTGTGTAGCTTCATTTTTAACATCAGCCGCTCATCTGGCTCCCAAGAAGCCAACCTCACCTGTACTGTTTCTGCCTATGGAGGATTGCCTTGGGGGTGCAGTGTAAGCTGCCAAGTATTTGGATAAGTTTTGTAGCCTCTTCCTCCACAGGAATAAGCCTGCTAAAGATTCGGGGATTAGGTAAGTCAGAAGGAAAAGCTGAGTCGGGAATCTATAGGGAAAAGATCTGAAGTTCTGAACTCAGGTTTTCCAAGTCCCTTAAATTTAGATAGTGCACCTTCAGTCCCAGCATAGCTTCACCAGGGGTATTTACACTGGTTGTCTGCTTGACTCTTGCAGTTAACCATATGAGTTATACCCAGTTTACAGATGAGGAAACCAACTCAGGTAACCCTAGTGATTGTGGGGAAGTGATGGAGTCAGAGTTCAGATGAGGTGTGATCTTACTCTAGCTCCAAATCAAGTTCAAGTGCTGTAGGTTGTTTGCAAAGCTCACAAGACACTAACTCCCACCTGAAGTGAGCCATGCTTTCTTTTTCTTTTCTTTTTTTTTTTTAAGATTTATTTATTTATTAAGTATATAGTGATCTGCCTGCATATGTTCCTGCAGGCCAGAAGAGGGCACCATATTTTATTACAGAGGTTGTGAGCCACCATGTGGTTGCTGGGAATTGAACTCAGGACCTTTGGAAGTGTAGCCAGTGCTCTTAACCTCTGAGCCATCTCTCAGATGGCTTTCTTTTTCTTTCTTTCCCTTTCTCTTTTTCTGTTTTTTCGAGGCATAATTTCTCAGTGTATTTCTGGCTGTCCTGAAACTCACTCTGTAGATCAGGCTCTGTCTGTAGCTGTAGATCAGATAGACTGCCTCTATCTCCCAAGAGCTGGAATTAAAGGTGTGTGCCACCACCAGCCCCCTCCCCTCCTCTCTTCCTTTCTTCCTCTGGAAGAGAAGCCAGTGCTCTTAACCAATGAGCCATCTCTCTAGCCCCTTCTTTGTGCTTCTTTGTGCTTTCTAAAGGGTGCTTTTGCAACAGGGTTTCCATACATCTTGGGCTGACCTCCCACTTGCTAGGTAGCTGAGAATGACCTTGAATTCCTGGTCTTCTGCTTCAACTCGCCAGTACTGGGATTGCAGTTATGAACTACCACCCTCTGACCAAAGGTGAATGGCTGGAGCCAGATGTGGAAGCTGGGCTTACTTACTCCTGCCTTGGATTTCTTTTTTTGTTTGTTTGGTGTTTTTTGTTTTTGTTTTAGTTTTTTTTTTTTTTTTTTTGGTTTGGTTTTTTTTTTTGAGACAGGATTTCTTCTCAGTGTAGCTTTGACTCTCCTGGAACTTGCTCTGAGGACCAGGCTGGCCTGAACTCATAGAGCTTCGCCTGCCTCTGCCTCCCAAGTGCTGGGATTAAAAGCATGTGCCACCTGCCTTGGATTTCTTAAGTGCCTCCTGTTCCCTAGAAGTATAGGGTCACACAGTGAGCTAGACAGACCCATCAAAAGCTCATGATCAGCTCTGTGTTGGTACACACCTTTAATCTCAGCACTTGGGAGGCAGAGGCAGGTGAATCACTGTGAATTCCAAGCTACCCTGGTCTACATAGTGAGATCCAGGACAGCCAGGGCCTGAGTTTAAAAACAAAAAAGAAAAAGCCTACAGCTTTAGGGTAGCCAGATAGCTGACACTGATGAGGAAACTATGAAGTATGGGGCTTGGGTCAGCGTGAAGACTGAGGAAGCCAGCAAAGCTGAGGCTATCCTGACGAAATGAGATGGAGGTGTCTGGAGTGCTTCCTACCTTCTGACAGGCATGCAGTTCCTCGGTGGCAGGCTAGCTGTGTGGGGCCCTGCAGGCCTGACCTCTGGATCTCTGTGGTACCATCAACACCTTTAAGGAGCATACTAGTCACACATGTTGCTTTTTGAAGCTCTGAATCTCTTTTGGAGCTACGGATTGGAAGCTCTGTTGGGTATCTCGCAGCCCAGCTGAGCCCTACCTGCCAGATAGTATAATGCCCAGCTCCAGCTCCAAGTTCCTGAGAAGCAGCCCCAAGACTAGAAGAGCCTTGTTCCAGATGCTCTTAGGCCCACCAAGCCTCCTTGTTGTTGCGCACTCCACCCTCCTTGCCTTGTTTCCTGCAGGTCCAGCTACAGCTACTGACAGCCATTGTGAAGCTCTTTCTGAAGAAGCCAACAGAGACTCAGGAGCTGGTGCAGCAGGTCCTCAGTTTGGCCACTCAGGTAGTGCCCCACCTCCCTGCTGCTCCTCACATTGCATCAAAAAAAGCTTTATTCCTGGGAGCCAGTCTCCCTCTAACCCCACCCTCAAGGGTAACATCTCTGGGAATTGATGCCAGAGTAGCCTGAGACCCCTCACTTCTGGGAGTCAGAGTCACAGAGATCCACATGGGGGTATGAAGGCACCAAAAGGTTTGCTGGAAGGTTCACTGAAAGGTAGGGCATTGGAGACCTGAACTAGGAAAACAAGGAGACAAGCAGAAAGTTGGGGGCTAGGATATGCCCCTTAAAGTGGCTTAGAAGCAGGCCTTTGATTATGTTCAGAATTGTTGGTTGAGACAGGTATGGTGATACATGTTTTTACACTGCATTTGGGAGACAAAGGTAGGCACATCTCTGTGAGTTCAGGCCTGGTCTACATAGTGAGTTCCAGAACAGCCAGGGCTACACAGAGAAACCCTCTCTCAAAAAACAAAACAGAAAGAAAAAATAAAACAAAAACAAAATTGTTAGATGCTAAGGCTGGTCTATGGGAGGGCCCCCTTCTTCCCATCTGGGAAGGAATTACACAGGCTTCTCCAACTCCACCCCACAAGGACTCAGACAACCCAGACCTTCGGGACCGTGGCTACATCTACTGGCGCCTGCTCTCCACCGACCCTGTAGCTGCCAAAGAGGTGGTGCTGGCTGAGAAGCCCCTCATCTCAGAGGAGACGGATCTTATTGAGCCTACACTACTAGATGAACTCATCTGCTACATTGGCACACTAGCTTCTGTCTACCACAAGCCACCCAATGCCTTTGTGGAGGGTGGCCGAGGAGTGGTACATAAGAGCCTGCCACCCCGCACTGCCTCGTGAGTACAGCTGGCCAACATGCATGAAAGCCTTAGAAAATGGTCCCTGGAAAGGCCTTAGTTTAAGCAAACTAGGATTCAAGCCACCTTCTGCCGATGCTTAACTATATTCTAGGTGTCCACTGAATGACCCCGTTTAATCCTCTAAGTTATTGAGACAAAGTGTCCATTTAATAGATGAGGATAATGGCTGTGGAGAGTGTGGACAGTCCAGGACCCCACGGCTAGCGGAGCTGACTTCTAGTTCCAAAAACCTATTCCCACCACCTCTGTTGCTCTCAGGGGCCTGGCATCTAGTTTCCTTTTAGCATGAGCCAGAATATGCACAACTGGCTCACCACATGGAGAACTTAAAGGTAAGTGGACTAAGGAGGCAGAGACAAGTCATATAGAAGCCACCCCATCCCCACCCCACCTCCGGACAGTGAGGAGACAGTGTCTGTCTTAGGATTTTGGAGACCAACATCTCTTTACCTTTCCTGGGACACTGATACCTTCACCCTACCTAACCCCTCTGTGTCCAACAGGAGCGAGAGCACAGAGAGCCCTGAGACAGCCCCTGCTGGAGCACCTTCTGGTGATCAGCCTGATGTCATCCCTGCCCAGGGTGACCTGTTAGGTGACCTCCTCAACTTGGACCTTGGGCCACCAGTGAGTGGCCCACCGTTGGCCGCCTCCTCAGTGCAGATGGGAGCTGTGGACCTTCTTGGTGGTGGCCTCGACAGCCTGGTATGTCGTAGCCCCCAGGTGATATTACTAATGATCTTCAGTGAGGAGGCTTTGAGCCCCTCTGTGCTATCATCAGCCAAGAGAGGGTGTGTTGAATGTTCATGCTGCCCCAGTGGTGGTTGGGCAGCTCTGTGCTCAGTCACCTGCATCCTGTAAGGACATCCCTAGCTTTGAGGAACCAGGCCCTTGTCCACTTACACTCAGGCTACACAAGCTAGGGAGAACAGCCTAGCCAGACCTCCATGCAACCTTCTTTTGCTCTTTCAAAGAGGTGTGATGAACTGAAGAGATGGTTCAGTGGTTAAGAGCCCTGGTTGCTCTTCCAGAAGACCCAGGTTCAATTCCTAGAATTCTCATGGCAGCTCACAACTGTCTGTAACTCCAGTTCCAGGGTATCTGACACCCTCACACAGACATACATGCAAGCAAAACACCAAATAAAATATTAAAAGAAAGAAAGAAGTGTGGTAAGTCTGGCTCAGGTGCCTTCCTCAGGCACCTAATGGTGCTGGGCAGAGGCAGCTTCTGAACCTTTTCCTTGGTGTCAGTAGTCTGGCCATAAGAGATCCTAGGACAAAGGAAAAAAAATTGTGGCACAGGGTGTAAGGGTGCCAGGCTAAAGCCACGAGGAAGAGTAGTATCCCTCAAAGGGTCAGGACTCCAGGCCTCAGAACGTGCTTATCCCGACTAGAACCACAGTTAACTAACCTCTCTCTTTTGTCTCATGTTCTTTCCTGGCCTTTCTCTCTGCATGTCGCTGCCTGTCTCTTCACCCTGCCTGCTTCTGCTTGGAGATGGGGGATGAGCCTGAAGGGGTACGGTTCAACCCTCTGTCACCAATTCTTCATCTGTGCTAAGCCTCGGCTAGTGGTCCAGTGTCTGGGCAGTCTCTGCTTTGACCTCCTGGCAAGCAGTTGCCACTGGCATCATGCCTACAAATTCTCCAGTGTCCTCAACCACTCCATGACAATGATGCCTTGTCATCCTAAGGACTGCTAGCCCTCAGCCCATGTGCTCTCCTAAAGGAGAGCCCCACTATGCTTAGCTTACTCCTACTAGCAGTGAACATTGACTCCCCCTTTTATGGGTTGAGTCTTCTCTCAGAGGTCACTCCTTGAGATTCAAGGCTTGTGGGACTCAGGAGTGCTCAGCCTCTTTTCTCCACCTACCTTAGTTTGTCTTGTTTTTGCAACTTAAAGTTGATGTGGAGGTGGTCCTGTTCCTACCCCCACTGTTTTCTAAAGAGCAGGTGATTATTCCTCATGGGCTCCTAATGTCCCTGCCTCTCATGCATGTCTCTGCTCTCTTTGCCAGATTGGAGACACCAACTTTGGGGCACCTCCAGCAGCAGTGACAACAACAGCAGCACCAGCCAGACTTGGAGCACCCATCAGCAGTGGCTTAAGTGACCTCTTTGACCTGACCAGTGGCGTGGGCACCCTTTCAGGATCCTATGTAGCTCCCAAAGCAGTAAGTCCCTCCGGCAGGAACAGAGAAGGGGAACTGAACTGGGATTGGAAAGACCTCCCACAGCACCAGGGGAATGGGCAGTGAAGCTGAAAGGTTAGCCCTCTGTCACCAGTCTTTCATGCTTACTGTGCTCTAGCTTTGGCCTCATGTTCTGACAGCTCTGCTTTGGCCTGTCTATGACAGCAATGCCTCGTCCAGTTGGCAGTCAGTATTTGTTGAGCAAAGATGGGAGTGCACCTGTGAGAAAGCCTGGAGAGGAGGGAATACCTGGTCTTGTCAGAGTACCAGTTCTCTGTGCTGTTAGATTTAGTGTCTCAGACACAAAACTTCTTGTCTCTAAAGGGAACTGGTGGCTCTACACAGGATAGAAATTAAAATGGGAATTAAAAAATAACCACATGTCTCCATCAGTATATGAAAAAGACAGAAGGAAGGAAATCTGCCCTAAAAGACATGCCAGTGTGTTGCCACTGTGACATGACAGGCATGGGTAGCATTGCTAGTTTAGCATGAAGGTGTGGCTGGTGGCACTCTTAATTTCTGAAGAGCAACTGACTCTAAAGTTCTTAACAGAACAGGTGCCAGGTGTTCTGATGTAAACCTACAATTGCAGCACTTGGGAAGTAAAGGCAGGAGGATCAGGAGTTCAGTGTCACCAGGCATAGTGGTACATGCCTTTAATCCCAGCACTCTGATGGCAGAGACAGGCAGATCCCTGTGAGTGCCAGGCCACCTAGGGCTATATCGTGAGACCCTGTTTAAAAGAAAGAAAGAAAATGAAACACACAAAACAGGCTTGGGAACTTCTGTTTATTTATTTCTGTATATGTAAAGTATACAGAGAACTCTCCAAGGATGTAGAAGAGTTGGAGTTGTTCCACGGCAGAATGTTCAGCATTTCTGTCTCCGGTCCCCAAAACATAGTACCTCACCCCTCTTACCTCTTCATTCTTCCTGGATAATGGCCCATAGTACCCAGTGTGCTCCTGAGGGTATCATCACCCACCAAGACATTTTGCTAGACTAGAGAGTTTTGAGGTAGAAAGCTAAGCCAGACTAAGTCTTGCTCATGATACAGGCTCAGTGATGGCCATTGGAGAGTTCTAAACTGAATGATGAAATGGTTTGATTTGAGCTTTGGCCCTAAGGAAGGCATGGGTGGAGTTGCATAGAGCCCAAAGGAGATTATCAGGGTGTTCCTCATAGCCTATACAACAGAAGCTTTGGGGGCACACAGACTGTGTAACATGAGGACTTTCTCAGCAGTAGGAGTAGTAGGATATTGAAGGGCTAAGGCTGTTCTGATGTGAGTGCAATAGGTCCTGAGATGGAGCCGTTGGAGGATCTGGAGGATCGGTGAGAACAACTAAGTTTTGGCTGTAAATGTTTGTGCCTGAGAACACAGTGGGGGTCATGTTAACCTGTGTCAGAGAAGCTCCACAAGGACATATATGGCCTAATCCTTTAACGACACAGGTCGGAGGCCATATCTGCTGAACCTTCATCTTCCCACCTCCAGAGCTTCAGGGCCCACCCATAGAGGTCTTTGGTGATGAGGGTGTAAGCAGCACCTGTGCTTCCCTGACCTGGCCTCATCTACAGAAGTGACAGCCAGGGCCCCAGGCAGGCCTCTGACAGCTTCAGCCGAGAAGTCCACATGACAGCAGCTCTGCCGCCTGCAGTTGCAGGCTTGATGCCAGGCACGCACCAGCCTTCCACAGCAGCAGCCCACTGGGTCCTCCTACAGCCATATGTTACTGTTATTCATTTTATGGTTGAGAAACTTGAGTACTTTTGCCTGTGGCCACATAGCTGGTAAGTGACAGAATCTGGAGTTAAATGCAGGGCAGTGACACTGTAACCTAATCTTCAACTTCTCTGTCACTGTGCTACAAAGTGAGAACATTAGTATGCCTTCCATTTTTGAGACAGGGTCTCATTATGAAGTCCTATGCTGGCCTTGATCTTGTGGCAATTCTCCTGCCTCGGTCTCCAGAGGACTAGGATTGTAGACATGAGCTATCATGCCTACCTATATACTCTCTAAGGTCACAAGTCACAGTCAGCAGGACCAGAGAATACAGAATACCACATTTAGTTGCCTACTACATAGATTGTTGCCATCAAGTGCCAGGCCAAACCATACCCATTAAAAGCCTAACAACACTCATACTTGGGAGGTAGAGGCAGGAAGATCAGGAGTTCAAGGCCAGCCTTGGCTATGTGAAATCAAAAACAAACAAAAAACCCACTCACTGGGGCCAGTGAGATTGCTCAGAGGGTAAAATTGCCTGCCACCAAGCCTGGTGACTTGAGTTCAGTCTCTGGGCCCCACCTGGTAGAAGGAAAGAACTTCTACAAGTTCTCCTTTGACCTCCACATGCATGCACATCACGCCATCTGTGCATGCACACACACATGAAATAAATATCAAGAAAACTATTTTTTAAAAAGTTGATCAAAGCCAGGTGGTGGTGGTGGTGCACACGTTTAATCCCAGCTCTCATGAGGCAGAGGCAGAGGCAGATAGATCTCTGAGCTCAAGGACAGCCAGGACTATTTAGTATCCTGTCTCCAAAAATAAATGATAGATAGATAGATAGATAGATAGATAGATAGATAGATAGATAGATAGATAGACAGACAGACAGACAGACAGACAGATGAGAATTGGTCGGTAGGACATAGTGTAGCAGGCCTTTTCTTTTGGGCCATCAACCAGCCCCCAAATCATGACACAGAGATTTCCATTAGTTATGAATGTTCAGCCTTATGTTTGTCCCACTAGCTCTTATAACTTAATCTGTTTCTCTTTATCTACGCTTTTGCCTTGGGGCTTTTTACTTTTCTGTCCTTCTGCATGTCTTAATTTCACTGATACTTATGGCTGGCTGGCTGGCAGCTGCCTGGCTTCTGGCCCCAGGTGTCCCCCTCTTTCTCATTCTCCTCCTTCTCTCCTCTCTTTTGCCTAGATTTCTCCTCCTACTTATTCTGTCTACCCGCCAGCCCCACCTATCCCTCTCCTGCCTAACTATTGGCTGTTCAGCTTTTTAATAGACCAATCAGATGCTTTAGGCACATATGGTGAAACAAACACAACACATCTTTACATGATTAAACACACGTCCTTACATCATTAAGCAAATGCAGCATAAACAAATGTGACACATCTTTACATAGTTAAAGTAATTTCCACAACAACATAGTGGTACCCATCTTTAATCCCAGCATTAAAAGGCAGGAAGATCTCAAAACAAAAACTACTGATGTCACAGGGCAGAGTCCTGCAGTCTGGTACTCACTGGATACTCAGCAACCAGAAATGAGAAGCATGAGCTGGCTGGTCTTCTACATGTGTAAAGGTTTTTTGGGTTTTTTTGTTTTGTTTTGTTTTTTTGAGACAGGGGTTCTCTGTGTAGCCCTGGCTGTCCTGGAACTCACTCTGTAGACCAGGCTGGCCTCGATCTCAAGAGCTCCACCTGCCTCTGCCTCCTAAGTGTTGGGATTAAAGGCATGTGCCACCACCTAGCTGTATGTGTGTATAGATTTTAACCGATGACATCACTGCTAGTCAGGTAGAGATGATGTACCTGCTCACACTTAGTGCTGGTGATAAGAGTTGTGAGGGCTGGGTTAGAAGTAGTCAGGCAGGCTCCTGGACAAAGAGTCCTTGCCACAGGACAGGACTTTCATCTCCTTAGTCATTACTCCCTTCACAAACAGTAGCAGGTGGTCTGTACTTCCTTTATAACACTATTGCTGCTGGGGTTGTTTGTCCTTGTACAAGACCTCCCCACCTTTCTTAGACAAGTATGCGCCCTACACATGGAGCTCCTGTATATGAAAACTTCAAGTTGGTCCTGCGTGGATTAGCTTCTTTGAGGGATTCAACAGCCAGTGAGATTTAATTCTGTTAGGACTTTCTCAAGACTCTATGAGACCACATTGACCCTCAATTCTGCAAGCACAAGAGGCCTGCTGAGAGAGAGTAACTGCCTGGTCTGTGGGCGCCAAGCCTAAGGCTAGGCTTCACAGCTTTCTGAGTGCTCTTACACTTCAAGCCTTGGCTGAGGACTCAGTGCTGGTAGTTTCTGTCCCAGGGGACACAAGGTTCTCAGAGCCTGCCAGGTGAGGTGGGGACAGAGAAGTGCTTTCCAATAGACAGCAAGTGAGACATCTTGGGGAGGAGAAACAAGATAAGCCTGGAATAGGAACCCAGGCTATGAATACCAGTACAAGGTGGGAAAGGGTTTTCCAGGGGTTCGTGATCATGTTTGCATCTTACAAGATAATTCCAGCTGCTGTGAAAAAGAAGAAAGAGATCTGGGCAGCCACCTGGGTGAAACTAGGGTACCTTGAGAAGTGGAAACCCCGAGGGCTATGTATCTATAGCATGAGAGCCATGTACACCGGGCACTGTGGAAGCTGTCTGCTAGAACTGTAGCCTTCTGTTATCAAGGGGCCTAAGAGGTCCCTGCGTATCCGAAGGGTGACACTCGTGGTTGTCCTTCACAGGCGGGGTTGATTCCTGCCATTTACTTAGTAAGTGCCCGGTGCACAGCAGTGCCACACTAGGCTCTGAGGCAGGTGTAGACAGAGCAGCAAAACCCTTTCCTTAAAGAGCTCCTTGCGAGCAGTGGGGAGAGATATGCAAGCTCATGAGGCAGGTCCTGATGCAGGCATTCCACTCTTGAGCCTCCTAAGGACAGCCGGGACACTGGCAGGCCAGAGTTTTGTTGGTGCCACCTACAGTCCAGCCAGTTTCTTTCAGTGGAAGACCAGCCATATCTCCTGCATGAAAGGACAGTCTGTAACAGCCAAGTAGAGGTCAGGCTGTGGCCAGGATCCAGAATGCTGTTGGATACTCAGCTCTGACCTTGGCTTGTCATGGTACTGGCAAGGCTCACCTGTCTCCTCATCTTTCTTCAGTCTTTCTTGGTATTGCCTTTTTTTGACCTCTGAAAATGTCCTGCCTGTCCTCCACTACTCTGACACATAGCTATGCTATGGTGCTGGTCCTGGGTGGGATACAGGGTTAGCTTATTTATCATGCCTTAGTGATGGAGGCAGGTTGATCAGAAGGCTCTTAGGAAGGAGAGAAAGGGTCTCAGAGGCCAGCTATGATTTTGGGGTGGGGAAGAGTCACACAGCCCCTCCCATCTTCTTCCCTACAGGTCTGGCTCCCTGCCATGAAGGCCAAGGGCCTGGAGATCTCCGGTACCTTCACCCGTCAGGTTGGCTCCATCTCCATGGACCTGCAGCTGACTAACAAGGCCCTGCAGGTCATGACAGATTTCGCCATCCAGTTCAATCGTAACAGGTGAGCCCCTGCCCAAACTCAGCAGTCACTTTCCTGTCTACTATGTGGACACCAAAGCACCAGACAGAGTAGAGAGGTCATCTCCCCTAACTTACTCTCCTCCACTGCCCAAAGAACAGTTTTGTGTCAGAAATCACAGCTCCAAGCTAGCATCCCACCACTGGAAGCGCTCTGATCTCCCACCTGCCTCTCCTCCCAGGCCTGAGTCACTTTTGTGTGAGGGAGCAGTTCTGAGAAAGTGGGTGGGTAGTGGGCCTGCCAGCCTCCCCTGAGAGCAAAAGGTTGATCAGATAAAGACTCTGAAAATGAGTAGTGGGTGCTCCTAGCTCCTCATTGCCCTCTGTCCCCCATACTTCCTGTACTGTGTGTTGGTGAGAAAACATGCCTGCTAGCACTATGAGCCACCAAGGTCAGGCTCTCGGAACCTTGGCAGCCCCTCTTGATGATCCCTCTTCCTGAACGGCTCCAGTGATGAGCAAACTGAGCCTCTAAGAAGTTGACTGAAGGGGCAGCTTTGCCTCTTTCCCTCACAGGACACTAGAAGCTGTAGGTGCATGACTTCTGATAAACCCTCTGCATTGAACACTTCCTGGTTAGCAGATCCTAGGCTACGGGCTATAGAGTAATGGTCTCCATAGAGCTATGTGATAGTCCAGTAGAGCAGACATTATCGCCTCCTTATGATGGGTAATTAATTATACCTGTGCTCAGAGCAAAGGCCCTGCCCCAGGTCACAGAGCTGACATTGGAGTCACTCCCACAAAGCCTGGAGTGCAGAGCCACCACACAGGTCTGGGTCCCTCTAGATTCTAGGCAAGCCTGAGTAGAGAACATAGTTTCAGTTCTCAGCAGTGCCATTCACCATGTAGGAGCTGGGAGATGGGTATGAGCCAGTCCTTTATTCAGGTTCAGTGTCCTCATCAGGAAGAAGGAATTGGGTCTTTACCAGTATAGAAATTGGCCTATTGCCATATGCTACCCTGGACATGCTGAGTGCTCCCCCACATACCACTGTGACTTGCCTTCCAGAAGTTTGTGTCCTATTGAAGCAATCTTTCTAGTTCATTCACACAGAGAGGCGGGGCGTTCCTAAACCTGTGGCAGTTGTGTAGCATGGCCATTTCTAGGTCAGATAGGGAAATCTGGTCGTTGCTGGGGGTGGTCAGATCCGTCTTAAGTTAGGAGTCTTAGTAATAAATACCTAGGCTGTCAAGAGTTTTCAATCAAGAAGCAGGAAGTCCAGGCCACTGGTATTGTGTAAGGTCCTTAAGGAAAGGGTAGGGATATGTCACCTTGACCTATCAGGATCCAGCACAGGGAGAAATGACAGCAGAGATTACTCTGCCTTAACCAAACTGGGGTGTAGTGCTAGCCCCAGATTCTTACCTCCTGTCTACATGGCCAGTGGACAAGGGGTGGTCATGAGCTTGGGAGAAGCTTACTTGATGAAGGAGCTCTTTGCCCATTACCTCTCTCCCCACTCCAGAGCACAAATAGCCAACAACTGTTCCGTGTTAGCACCCACTCCCCTACCACCCCTGTGAGGGCTTTTCTCTTCCTTCAGCTTTGGCTTGGCTCCTGCTGCACCACTCCAAGTGCACGCACCGCTCAGTCCCAACCAGACTGTGGAGCTCTCCCTGCCTCTCAACACAGTGGGCTCAGTCATGAAGATGGAGCCTCTGAACAACCTTCAGGTGTGTCCCCGCAGGGCCAGCACCCTGCTTCTACTCAGTTAGGTCCTGGGATGGTTGCTAGCCATAGCTGTAAAAGGCCTGATAGAGAATTGTGCTCTTGGCCGCAGATGGAACCTGGGCTAGGGGACAAAGGGCATGGCTACAAGGGATGGTTCTATGAGAAAGCCTGTCAGGACACTCTACTTGGGGCCTCAGAGTTGGTATAAGCCCAAGAATCAGGGTGTCAAGCCTTGGGGACTGACCGGGGACCCTCATGCCTAGGTGGCTGTGAAGAACAACATTGATGTCTTCTACTTCAGCACCTTGTACCCACTGCATGTCCTCTTTGTAGAGGATGGGAAGATGGGTGAGTTGTGAAGGGCCCTGGGGATTTGTGCAAAGGACTGCAGCTAGGGAACCTGGGAAGGCTAGTGCTTGCAATAAGGATTAACAAGACAGCTTTGCCTTAATGGTGGAATCTTCAGCAGATCCTAGGGGCCCCGTCTCTGGCTTGCAGGTGGCCCGTGCCACGTCACTTGTGAGCCCTGCTGCTCACCCTTCAGTTTGTCCCATGGGCTGCAGAGAACCAGGTCGGTTAGCATACCTGGTGTCTATCTCCTCGGTGCTGGGGCCAGAACCCTGAGAAGGAAGTCTGCAGGGAAGGCCAGCCTGGGCTGTGTGGCACCTCCTCATCCTTGCCACAGAGCCATGTCTAAAGAGCAGGCTGCACAGAGGGGGAAGAAAATGCGGTCAGATGTAGGGTAAGGGAGAGGACAGGCAGGAAGCAGAGGGCATTCAAGAACAGGCCTGTGTCCTTTGAGTGAAGCAGATAGAACTGTGGAGGGAGGAGCCAGTGCCTTCACTCAGCTTCCAGCTGGCCCATTGAAGACCAGACACATTTCCTGTCATGTGATGCTGGGGACACAGTTTATCAGGGTCCCATCTCTCACCCCCTTCCCCTCCCCTGCAGACCGGCAGATGTTCTTGGCCACATGGAAAGACATTCCCAATGAGAATGAAGCACAGTTCCAAATCAGAGACTGCCCACTCAACACAGGTGAGGCCTCCCCTGTTCCCCGCTATTTCACTCATCCTCTCCCCTGTACCCACTGAGTGTGAGCCTTCCATGGCCATCTGATCCTGCAGAGGCTGCAAGCAACAAGCTGCAAAGCAGTAACATCTTCACCGTCGCCAAGAGGAATGTGGAGGGCCAGGACATGCTCTACCAGTCTCTGAAGTTGACCAACGGCATCTGGGTGCTGGCAGAGCTGCGGATCCAACCAGGCAACCCCAACTTCACGGTGAGCGCCCCTGGACCTCCCTGCCCTGGCAGTGCTTCCCCTAATCAGCATTCCTAGTCTGGGCTGTTAGGAGACAGTGATGGGTCATTGTGCCAAGGTCTCTTTGAGCCTGGTGTGAAAATTGGTTCTTTGAACTTGCCCTTCTGCCATATGGATGCCTGAGTGCCTGGCCAGGGGCACACTGATTCTCAGCAGCCCATACTTCTAGACCTTAAGTCAGAGCTATCAGAGGACACCTTCAGGGCGGTCTCGGTATTCTGTAACCCCCACTGCTGTTCCCGGGCCTAGAGTCAAGGCTTTGCTTCCCCCATGCAGCCTTGCCTGGTAGGTGTGGCCCTGTAGACACTACCTCCCAATTCTGGTGACCTTGGTGCTGGTGTGTGGGCTGTGACATTAGCTGAGGTGGTGGTAATTTACATCTCCCTATTTGATTGCTGCATGTCCACCTTCCCTGCTGGTGCCATGGTACAGGACTTGGAGGTTAGCAGATTGCTTCTCTCTTCTTCTGCCCCACCTCCATCCTTCCTAGCAGTATGGCGCATGCCTCATCTCCTGGTCTGACCCCAGTGCATTCTGCTTCCCTCTGTAACTTGGCCTTGCTTAAACACAATGCTATGCTCCCAAGGCCCAGCAGATGTGCATGGTGGCCACCAATACCAGGACTTTCCAACCACTTCCACATGCATGGTATGTGGAGCCTCTGTGGCTACTGCTGCTGAATTACAGAATTCTACTTGCCACTCCTTCCTAATTGCAGCCTCAGACAGATCTGATGCTCTCAAGTGGAAGGGTGGGCTGGCTGGCTTCCACCCCCTCTGCCCAGAATCTCAAGACTAAGACCTCAGCCAGTACTGAGGTGATCTTGCATAAACCCACTTCCTGTGCAGGAGCCAGAGCAAGCCCCACACACCTTGCAGTCCCCATCAGAGACCTGCTCCCTCTTAACCCTGCCCACCAGGATTGCCTGTCAGAATCGCTTCTGATCTAGACCTCCAGTGGTTGGAGGTCCAGAATGGGGGGTGGGACCTGGGTACTCCCGACAGCTCGTGAATCATGCCTGACAGTGGCTCTGGTGGCAGAACTGACAGCAGGTGTGGGGGCTGCAAGTATATTTGGTTCCCACCCAGCTGACTGTAATGGCCACCCCCTCTGCTTTAGCTCACATCTGTCCCACTCTGAGCTGCCACCCTGCCATGTATGCATGCACATATACTCAAGCTCACTTTTCCACTCCCATCCTTTTACTGAAGAGCCCCAGGGATAAGTTCTTTCCCTGCCCTCCTCTTTTCCTGCAGCTGTCCCTGAAGTGCCGAGCACCAGAGGTGTCCCAGCATGTATACCAGGCCTACGAGACTATCCTCAAGAACTGAAGTCCCTCCAGCATCCACCCCAGCCTTCTGCCAGCCCTATCGTGGAGCCCTTGTGGGTGGCAGTACCTCCTCCTTTCTTTGGGGGGAAAGGCCAGGTGGGCTCCTGACCACCCAGGAGGCTTCTCTGATCCTAATTGAGGGCCCAGAGCAGGGCCCTGCCCCCTCCTGGAGTGAGGTCTCTGTGAATCTCCAGTGGCTGGTTTCCATTGCTGCTGATGTGGGATCAAAGGGAACGGAGCCAGCACAGCAGCAGAAGCTGGACAGGAGGCCACAGGGTGCTCTTCCTTCTCCCTTTGCTTGGGGGTGAGCATGGAGTCCCAGCTCATGATCCCTGCCCTGTCTCCCCACTGAGCCTGTTCTGGGTAGAGTCTGGGTGCCATATTACTGCTCTGTCACAGCCTTGGGACTCTGGGCGGGGGAGGGTGGGGTGCTAGATGTGGTGATGGGCAGAGATGGGCCCAGAGGAGCAACCTGGGCCAGCACCATCCACTCCATGCACACCAGCTGGTGCTCTGTGACTGCCTGCCTGCATGATCCAGAGCCGTCTGGAATTCTGTTCCCTCGTGCCCTGGAGGATGGTCACTGCCTACAAAACATTCCTTGGTGTCCCCTCTGTGAGTCCAGGGCTCTTAGGACAGAAATAGGGTGAAAGGTGGAACAAGTGGCAGTGGAAAAGCTTCCAGTGTGGGCTCCTGTCTCAGCGCGGCTAACAGTGGCAGGCTTCCTGTCGCTGCTGTTTGAGAATAAAGATTCTGCTTTTGGCAGTCATGCACACTTCTTTCCCTCCACAAAGAAAGACCAGCCTGAGAAACTGCTTCTGGGTGGCTGGGGATAGCATCTGACCCCTGCAGTAATTATATCTAATACGTATAAATAGAAACTATATATTGTATGTTTACTCTTATTTTCAAAGAGAGAAAACGAATAAAATTGATGACATCAAGTGTGTCCCTGGCCAGTTGTCAGGTCGTAAGGCTCTTCTGGGCAAGGGTCCTGAGCTGAAGCCATACACCTGACTGTGGTCCCTGCCCTAATTCTCCTTCCCTTCATTCTACTCTGCTGTGGCCTGCTGGTGTCCCTGCCACCTCCCCGTCACTGATGCTAAGTCCCGCCTAGCTGATGTTAGGGACTTTGTGTGTGCTTTATTCCAGGGAAGGGCTTGCAGTCCCATTCAAGTTTCCTCCTCCTTTGTGCTATCTTGAAGCAGTGGGAAGGACTGGGGGCGGGGAGGACTGGGCAATGTTGCCTGACTTCTCCCGAGGGAAAGAGCACCCAGAAGAGCACTTACAAGAGACTAAAGAAACAATTAGCCCAAGGAATATGTGCTCCTTGCAGGAAGTTCTACCACCCAAGAATAACACCACCTCAGCACTGTTAACCTCTTATTCCCCTTTGTGAGGGGAGGAGCTTCCTGTTGCCTGCTTCCATGAGGTAATGGTGAATTCCACCTTGTGATGGTCCTGTACAATTTAGGACAGTAATGGCCAATCACATCATGCTGAACAGGGTTCCACAGTTACCCACCCCTTTCTTAAGCATGTATGTTTTTCCCCATCCCCTTGTTGAGAATGGCATTGTGCCAGTAGACCAAAACAACAGTCATTTATCCTTACTTAGCCAGTTATGAGTCTCTGCTGTAAGCATTGCCCATTTCAAAAAGCAGCTTTCCTGACCAAGGCCTACAGCAGCAATCATCTCAGGAGCTAAGACTTCCCCAGCACAGACTTTTAGAACAGATTGAGGGCTCCCTGCTGTGGAGCAGGCCTTCAGTCCAATTAGAAAGCAGTTGATGCACTCATAACAGGTGTGTGACCGTTGTATCTCCAGCACATCTTGCCTGGAAGACTGGCGTTAGCATGCTGCCTGTGTACAGTTGAGAAGGGTCACTGGTAGCCATTTGTCAGAAGCCTGCAATGCACCTGGTGCTATGAAAGCCAGCTAATGGGAGGAAGCTTCCAGCCCAGCCCTTTCCAGACTTACCCATGACCCACAACATAGCTTGTGATGTCTTCAGCAAAAAGGACTGACATCCAGTTCTGGTGTGCAATCAATAACAGTGGCTATTACCTTTGTGATTTGTAAGGCACTGGGGGTCCCTGGCTACTAGAAAGAGAACTTTTCTCTGTGTAACAGCTCCAGCTATCCTGGAACTCTCTTTGTAGACCAGGCTAGCCTCGAACTCCTCGCTACCTCCCAAGTGCTCGTATTGAAGGAGTATGCCACCAACACCCGGCCTGTTTTTACATTTATAAACACAGTCTGTTGTAGGGTTTTCTGTCACCTTGTTGGGTATTATCGGAACCTTAACTACAAAATTCCTGAGAGCTCTCCAGCTGTGCCTGGACCCTGGATAGACTTATTTTTCATCCTAGGAAGTTATTTCAGGGGCTTCTCTAAATTTGTAAGAGACTCAGAGGTTAACATAGAATCAAACTTTTTTTTTTTTTTTTGGACAAGGTATCAATAACTTTATTTTTGGTTTTGGTTTTTTGAGACAGGGTTTCTCTGTAACTTTGGAGCCTGTCCTGGAACTAGCTCTTGTAGACCAGGCTGGCCTCGAACTCACAGAGATCCGTCTGCCTCTGCCTCCTCTGAGTGCTGGGATTAAAGGCGTGCACCACCACTGCCTGGCTAATAACTTTTTAATAGTTTTTTTGTATACAATATATTCTGATCATGGTTTCCCCTCCTTCATCTCCCACATCTTCCCCACCTACCCAACCCCATGCATTCTTTCTCTCTGTAGAAAGCAAATAGGCAAATTTAAAAACCACCATAAAAAAGAAAAGGGTGGGATTGAAGAGATGACTCAGCAGTTAAGAGCACTGGCTGTTCTTCCCCAGGAACTGAGTTCAATTCCCAGCGCCCACTGTCTGTAACTCTAGTTCAGGGGATCTGACACTGTCTTAGATAGACATACATATGCAGGCAAAACATCGATGTACATAAGATAAAAATAAATTATCTTTTTTAAAAAATGGAGCATGAATATATGCAAGCACATGGATCAGAAACCATACTATGTAAGCAAAAGATCAGTGAGGTCAGAAATTCCCAGACAAAACATTGAGACAAAAAAAAAAACCCTCCAAAACACCCCTGAGTTCATTTTGAGTTGGCTGTCTACTGCAGGACATGGGGCCATCCCTTAAATGTGGTATGTGTACCCTGTGAGACTCCATTGGAGAAAGTTTGCCTTTGCAAGTGTTCTTGGTTAGGGATGAGATCTCGTGTTCCCTTCCCACTCCTCAGTGCAGTCTCTGTACATGTTGCCACAGTCTGAGTTCATATGTGTGCTACTCCTGTTGTGGCTAGAAGGCATTGTTTCCTTGGTGTCTTCCATCACTACTGGCTCTTAAACCTTCCTACCTCCTCTTCTGCAAAGTTCCCTGAGCCCTGAAGGGAGGAATTTAATGGAGACATCCCAATTAAGACTGAGTGTTCCAAGATCTCACTCTGCACAGTGTCCAGCTGTGGATCTCAGTTTGTTCCCATCCACTGCAGATGGAAGCTTCTCTAATGGTGCCTGAGCAAATCACTGGTGTATGAGTGTAGCAGACTATTGTTGGGAGTCATTTTATTTCTACATTCTTTTAGCAGAACAGTAGAGTTTGGTCTTCCCCTACATCCATGGATACCTGGTCCCAAGTTCTTGACCTCCCCAGCAGCGTCAGGCATGTGTTCTCTCTTGTGGAGTGAGACCAATCAGTGGTTGGTTACTCCCACAACCTGTGTGCCACTATTGTACCAGTGTATCATGGAGACTGGTCACCGTTGCAGATGGAAGGGTTGATAGCTGGGTTTGTGTTTACCTTTCTCCGGTAGCATGCAGCATGCCTTCCAGTACTATGAACACTGTTAATTAGGGGTGAAGGTTCTAGTTAGGCACCAGCTTAACTCCCCCCAAAAGTGGGCAATCAGGTACATAGGCGCTGTCTTCAGCAATAGAATCTTAACATCAGATTGTAGAGAGCAAACAATAGCCTTGGCTGGAGCCTGAGTTGTCTGGGGTTTCCACCGGCCCCTTTGGCCAATAACCCAATTATGTAACACATTCCTAGAACTGGAGTTTTCATTTGGTGGTGAGAGATGTCTAGTTGAGACTTTGTTTCCCTGCTAATTGGTAATTTCATTTAGGTTTGTTTTTTGTTTTGCAAGACAGGGTTTCACTGTCCTGTAACTCATTCTATAGACCAGGCTGGTCTTGAACTCACAGACATTCGCCTGCCCCTCCTCTGTACCCTGGCTTAGATTTCTTTGGGGTGTGTGTGTGTGTGTGTGTGTGTGTGTGTGTGTGTGTGTATACATATATATGTATTTATCTATTTATATATGTATATATATTAAGAATCTTCAGCCAGGCTGTGGTGGCGCTCACTTTTAATCCCAGCACTCGGGAGGCAGAGGCAGGCGGATCTCTGTGAGTTCGAGACCAGCCTGGTCTACAAGAGCTAGTTCCAGGACAGGCTCCAAAGCCACAGAGAAACCCTGTCTCAAACACAAAAAAATAAAAAAAAAAAAAAAAAAAAAAAA
>PVIU01001566.1:10776-97036 GCA_004026605.1 Ondatra zibethicus | reverse complement strand
ATGTTGAAGTATATCCCTATATTCCAGGACTTCTATCATAAATGGGGTATTGGATCTGGTCAAAGACTTTTTTTTTTTTGTGCATCTGATGAGATGACCATGTGTTGTTTGTGTGGTGGATTACATGTATTGATTTATGTGTGTTGAACCATCCCTGAATCTCTGAGAAGAAGCCTATTTGATCATGGCGGATGCTATTTTTAATGTGTTGTTGGATTTGGTTTACAAGTATTTTATTGAGAATTTTTGCATTTTTGTGCATAAGGGAAATTGGTTTTTAATTTTCTTTCTTAGTTGGACCTTTGTGTGGTTTAGGTAGCAGAGTAATTGTGGCCTCTTAAAAAGAATTGGGCATTGTTCTTTCTGTTTCTATCTTGAGGAATAATTTGAAGAGTATTGGTGCCAATTCGTCTTTGAAGGTCTGGTAGAGTTCTGTACTTTTTTTGGTTGGGAGACATTTAATTACTGCTTCTGTTTCACTTGGGGTTAAATTGCTTACCTGGCCTTGATTTAACTTTGGCAGGTAGTATACTCGTGATTCTCTGGCTTTCCTTAGTGTCTGTTGTGATGTCTACCTTTTTTGTTATTTATTTTTTATTGATATTTATTGAGCTTTACATTTTTCTCTGCTCCCTTCCCTGCCTCTCCCCTCCCCCTTTCAACCCTCCCCCAAGGTCCCCATGCTCCCAATTTACTCAGGAGGTCTTGTCTTTTTCTACTTTCTACTTCCCATTTAGATTATATCTATGTAAGTCTCTCTTAGTGTCCACATTGTTGTCTAAGTTCTCTGGGACTGTGGTTTGTAGGCTGGCTTTCTTTGCTTTATGTTTAAAAACCACCTATGAGTGAGTACATGTGATAATTGTCTTTCTGTGTCTGGGTTACCTCACTCAAAATAATGTTTTCTAGATCCATCCATTTTCCTGCAAAATTCAAGCTGTCGTTATTTTTTTCTGCTGTGTAGTACTCCATTGTGTAAATATACCACATTTTTCTTAACCATTCTTCTATCGAGGGGCATTTGGGTTGTTTCTAGGTTCTGGCTGTGACAAATAAAGCTGCTATGAACATAGTTGAGTACATGTCCTTGTGGCGCACGCCTTTAATCCCAGCACTCAGGAGGCAGAGGCAGGCGGATCTCTGTGAGTTCGAGGCCAGCCTGGTCTACAAGAGCTAGTTCCAGGACAGGCTCCAAAGCCACAGAGAAACTCTGTCTTGAAAAACAAAAACAAAAAAAGATTTATCAGTCTTATTGGTTTTTCTCAAAGAACCAACTCTGGGGGCTGGAGAGATGGCTCAGCGGTTAAGAGCATTGACTGCTCTTCCAGGGGACCCGGGTTCAATTCCCAGCACCCACATGGCAGCTCACAACTGTCTGAAGATCCAGTTCCAGGGGATCTGACACCTTCACACGAATGCACATAAGATAAAGTTAAATAAACCATAAAAAATATTTTTAAAAAGAACCAACTCTGTTTCATTCTTTGTAATTTTTGTTTCTATTTTATTGATTTCAGCCCTGAGTTTATTTCCTGCCAGCTACTCTACTTGCCTTTTGAGCGTTAGTTTTTTAATTTTTTCTAGAGCTTTCTGATGTGCTATTAAGTTGCTAGTATAAGATTTCTCCAATCTTTTACATAGGCACCTGGCGCTATGAACTTCCTCTTAGTACTGCCTTAGTGTCCCATAGGTCTGGGTGTGTTGTTTTCATTTTCATTCAATTCTGAGAACTTAAATTTCTGCCTTACGTGGTGGTGGCACACACCTTTAATCCCAGCACTCTCCCACCTTCACTGTGTGAGGGTCAATATGTGACTTCAGCTGTAGTACTGTTCCTTTTTGAGCTTGGTATATATATACACTTGTGTATAAATGTTTAGAATTGCAATATCTTCTTCGTGGATTTTTCCTTTGATGTGTGTGTAGTGTCCGTCCTTATCTCTTTTAATTAGTCTTGGTTTGAAGTCTGTTTTGTCAGATAGTAAAATGGGTACACCTGCTTGCTTCTTGGGTCTATTTGCATGGAATAGGACAGGGTCTCTGACTGCCTGTCACCATCCATCACAAGTAAGTGCCAGTTGGCTTGGGATTCAGTAGCTAAGAGAATATCCAGTACAATGTGAGAAGATGTCTTTGCTTGGCATAGCAGCATGGATGGGGACATTGCCTTACTTAGATCTTTATTATCCATAATGATTCTCCAGGAGCCTTCCTTGCCTCCTAATTCTGGGGGTCACGGGGGGGGGGCTGCACATCTCTCCACCCCTCAGCTTGGCAGACTCAGTTTGTGTTTCTGGTCCAGCTTAGAGCCAAGGTGCAATTGAGGATGTGATTTCAGCTGTGTCTGCATGGCTGCTGCCTCACTGCCCACACCTGGGGCTGAAAGAGTTCCCACCCCAGCATCCTTTCTTCCAGGAGAGAAGTGCGCACAGCTTTTCATCACTGAGACATGGCAGTCTCCTGCACTGCTCCTTTGCCCAGCTGAGAAACCAGATTTTTAAAGCTTCTTTAGCACTGAATTTGGCTTTTTTTTCCACTTTTTTCTTCTAAACTTTAGCTTGACACAAATCTTGGCCTGTTTGCTTTCAAGTGGCCCAAACAAGCCTGTTTGCTGCCTTTTGCTCCATCCCTTCCCAGTTCCTTCAGCACTTTATGAACACGACTTACCTGTTGGTCTAAATCGCTCAGAGCCTCTTTTACTAAGACCATGAGGCACTGCGGGGCTCAGAAGACACCTCGCACATGGCTGCTTCCTTCAGTTATGCCTGTCCTTCCTCTCTTGTCTTCTAGCCCCGGATATTCTTGGAGACCTCGGCAGGCAATAAGCCGACTGCCTAAACCTCCAGTAAATCCCTCAGCTCCTATGCAGTCTCCATCTTGAGAATGGATGAGCAGGTGCAGCAATCAATGCCCTGCATTCCCGTGTCCCGTGGCCTCGAGTCAGACAGTGAGAGGTTCATTTCTTGTCTAAAACTTCCCAGTAATTGGCAAGTAGAGGCCAGAGGATCTGGAGTTCAAAGCTAAACTCAGCTATAGCAAGTTGGAGGCCACCCTGGACTCCATGAAACCCTTTGTCAGAAAATAACTGGGCTGTTCTCCCAGAAGAACCAGATTTGATTCCCAGCACCCACATGGCAGCTCACAACTGTAATTCCAATCCCAGAGCTATGATCCCCCTCTTCTGGCCTCTGTGAGCCCAGGCAAGGTTGTAGTACACAGACATACATGCAGACAAAGCATCCATACGCCTAAGACACAGTTTTAGAAAATTCAAAGTGACAGCTAAATGCTTGGTGCTGCGTGGGGCTCCGCTTTGGTTCCCAGCACATACGTTAGGCAGCTCACAACTGCTGTCACTCCAGCTCCAAAGGGGTGTGACACCTGGATTCTGTGGACACCTGCATTCAGGGACACATTCCCACACACAGACACCTAATTAAAAAGAACTAAATAAAAACAACCAACAAAAACTTTGTAATTCAAAGAGTTCAAAGGCAACTGTATTCCAGTTCTTACGCTTTTCTGTGCGGGACCATTATCAAGGACTCTGAATCATGGGTTTTATTTCTCCTGTATTCAGTCAGACCTGAGGAGTCCTAACATGCCTACCTCTCTCTCCTCATTGTCCGGTTCTTCCCGTGGGGTCTGAGTGTTTGGATACCAGGAAGTGCTCTTAAGCACAGATTAATTTGTGCTACACAGCACACACACACAAGCCGTAACAACTGGACAAGCCCATCTCACCCTCGCCACCCCCCTCCTGCCAATTTAGATAGCTGTGTGGGGACAGCATCTTCATTGTCACTCCTCCCTTATACAGGCACACTGAGTAGAGAGTTGAACCTCTGGTGAATGTCTTGTCACCCACTGCAAAGGTCACACAAGAGCCACCACAGCCTTCTCACAGTCCCATATCCTTTGCCTGACTTTCATCAACAGCTTAGGGGGCATCCCTGAATTCATGTCTTAAGACCCCATTCATAAAAGAGAAATAGCAAACTGAAGACAACAGCCACCATAAGAGACTCCCTCTCTCATGGACACTCTGTCTTC
Organism: Ondatra zibethicus; assembly: GCA_004026605.1. Classification (NCBI taxonomy): domain Eukaryota; kingdom Metazoa; phylum Chordata; class Mammalia; order Rodentia; family Cricetidae; genus Ondatra; species Ondatra zibethicus. Next base: position 92,983 of record PVIU01001566.1, on the reverse strand, counting down.
AAATGGAGCAGCCTCAGTGGGTGTCTTATCGCCTACAGCAGGGACAGCGTAGCTGCTTTTCCCAACTTATCTTTGGTTCAGTCATGTTCCTGTTTGGGTAGCAAGTGTTGTGTGACTTCCTGGGAAGATGTGAACAGTAGACATTCACTCAAGAAAAGGATTCTACTCTAGCATGGTAAAGCCATGGATTTAAGGAGGCTTGCTTACAGGAGCACAGACCGTTTACAGCTGTGCCAGCTGCTGAGGAAGTATCCCTCCCTCCTCCAGCAAATGACAACCATTTCTACCATGCACCACCGGGCTGAGTTATGAGCCCTCCCCTCCCTTCCATGGGGAAGTCTTATGAGGGTCTCATGTGACCAGCCACAGCTGCAACCCAGGGAGGAGTCCACACAGTGACCCACCGCCAAGACCTCACAAACCTCACACTAGCTGGTTCCCAGGGAGCTCTTCTGGAGGGTAACCTTCTGGTCCCGGAGGCTTCTGTTTCTATAGGGTCTGCACATGTACCCCATCAGCCCTGCCTCCTGCCTGCCTCAGACACTGCTGCCCACTGCTGTAACTGCTGCAAAAAGAAAGTGCCCCTCTCCACTGCTCCAGCTCAACCTGTGTGCCAACCGTGCAGCTCTGGGGACTCCGGCAACCAGAGCCAAAGCCCTTGAGTGTACATACTCCATTCTCTGGGGACTCCGGCATCCAGAGCCAGTCAAAGCCCTTGAGTGTACATACTCCATTCTTTTGTTTTGTTTTGTTTTGTTTTTTGTTTTTTCGAGACAGGGTTTCTCTGTAGCTTTGGAGCCTCTCCTGGAACTAGCTCTTGTAGACCAGGTTGGCCTCCAACTCACAAAGATCTGCCTGCCTCTGCCTCCCGAGTGCTGGGATTAAAGGCGTGCGCCACCACCGCCCAGCCTCACATACTCCATTCTTAACAGAAAGTCCAGTCTTGGGAAACCCCAGGCCAATTGAAGAGAAAGACTGTCACCTGCCACTTACCTCCCCTGACCCAGGTTCCTGAGTGCACCCTTGGGGAGCAGCTGCGGGGATCGCTACCCCCACAGCCTGTATGTTTGAACCTCCGAGGGCCTTGTAGCCCTCCCCGTCTCCACCCCTTCTCTGCTGAAGCCAGGAGAGTGTAGACACAGGATGACTGTCCTCCATGGAGGACAGGAGAGTGTAGACACGGGATGACTGTCCTCCATGGAGGACAGTGAGCAACAGAAAAACAAGGACAAATGACCTGGGGAAAGGAAAGCTGACGGGAAAGTGTGGATGGAGGACGAGGACTTCAGCAGCCTCACCCTTGGTCATTCTCCTCAGCCTTCGCCTTCCTCTCAGGTGTGGGCAGAACCCCACCACAGCTCTGCCCACACCTACAGACAGTAAGAATGGCCCAGCATGAGGGGAGAAGAGGCCTGAAGGGAACAGGGAAGGTCCACACAGAATATGGAAGTACATGGAGGGAATCCTAGGGTGGCAGGGGATGCTGTGTGGAGGTTGATACGGAAGAAGAGGGGATGTCTGGAGAAATGGCTCAGTGGTTAAGAACATTTGGTTTCCATCACCCACACAGTGGCTCACAACCACCTATAACTCCAGTTCCAGGGGATCTGACCCCTTCTGACCTCTGCAGGCACCTGCACATAGGTGGTACACATACAAACACTCATACATGCACACAAAATAAATTTTAAGTAATAAGAAAAGGGAGAAGAAGGAGGTTAGGGAAAGAGAGGTTAGGTTAACCAAAACTAAGGATGAATAAAGAAGCCATATGGAAGACCAGGCATAGCGGGTGCACACCTTTGATCCTAACACTTGGGAGGCAGAGGCAGGCAGATCTGAGTTCAAGGCTATCCTAATCTACACAAGAAGTCCTGGACAGCAGTGACAACGCAAGAATCAAGAGCCAGGTGGTACCACATGCCTTTAATTCCAGGACTCAGGAGGCAGAGGCAAGTGGATCTCTGTGAGCTCAAGGCCAACCTGGTCTCCAGAGTGAGTTCCAGGACAGCTAGAGATGTTATACAGAGAAATCCTGTCTTGAAATACAAAAAAAAAAAAAAAAAAAAAAAAAAAGGAGGAAGAGGGAAAAGAAGAAGGTGCCACCATATGGAAATCCTACTACTACATAAACTAATTTTAATTTAGTTAAAATTAAACACTTTTTTTTTAACACTTTTTTTTCTCTTGATGGCTCACCCTGTTGCTGAAGACACCACACATCTTGGTTACAGGACAAAGTGAAATCAAGCTGGCACTGAGCTGGAAGCTTCCTCCCTGCTGGCAAATTTTCACAGTGCCAGAAGGTGTAATGCGGGCCACTGGGCAAGGAAAGTCACTGAGAGGGTTACCCGCCTGTGGCTCCTACTTTTGTTTGTTACTACCAGTCTGTGCAGTGAGGACATAGTGCACATTGTTATGAAGGTGACCAGTTGGTTCCAGACCCGCTCTCCAGGAGGGCTCCCCAGGAGGAGTTTGTCCACGGCACCACTGTCCACGGTGACGCTGTCCACGACGCTGCTGTCCACGGCGCCACTGTCCATGGCACTGCAGACCTCAGCCCAAGGCTGAGGAGGTCATAGGCCCTGGCACTGAACCTACTTTTGTTTTGCTGAGTGGGCATATTGTCAAACTAACTCCTAAATACTGTGCTTGTAGCCATAGATGTGCAGCCTTCTGCCTTGATCAGAGAAGCTTGTTGTTTTTTTACAGCAAACAGCAATTACTGCAGATTCATTGCTGCTCAAGGTGCTGGGAATAATGGCTGTTAAGTGCTCAGCTCTGAGCTCTAAATGGGACATATAAATCCTCATCCCTGTTGCTACTTCCATTTGATGGTAATTTCTGGAGCTCATTCCCTGTGCATGAAGATCAACCCACCTCAGGATTTCTGGGCAGTCCCTGTCAGTGGATGAACATGAGAGATGTTCTTGTCTTCGGTGAGTCCCAGTGATGCCGCAGCCACACTCTGCTGCATACTCTCATGACCACTGGCATGATACCGGCCTGGGGCCTCATTCCAGGCGCCTGCAATGGAGGGAGTGTGAGGTTTACATCTGAAACTGTGGTCGGGGCTAGTGGAGGCTAAGCAGACTAGTGTGCTGGAGTGCACTATGCCCTGGGTTTCATTACAGCACAAAAGAAAAAAAGAGGACACCACTCCTCTCCCCAAAGAAAACCAATATGATTATCTAGGATCTAATATTTTTTTTTCCTTTTAGCTTTTTTGAAACGGGGTCTTACTATACAGCCTTGGCTGCCCTGGAGCTCACTATGTAGACCAGGCTGTCCTCAAACTCAGTCAAGGATATCTGCCAGTCTCTATCTCTCAAGTGCTGGGATTAAAGGTGTACACACCACATCTGGCTTTCTTTCCTCTTTTGAGACATGGTCTCACTGTGTTTCTCTGAATAGTATGTAGACCATACTATTAGACCATACATACTGCCCTTGAACTCAGAGGCTGCCTGACCCTTGCATTCCAAATGCTGGAATTAGAGGAATGCGTGACCATGCCTGGCTTGATTTTTCTATATTACATACAAATTGTGTTGCTAATTTTCCCTGGATGAGGGAAAGAATACCGACCTCTCCTCCCAAGATCCCATAGCAAACCAAGTGAGGCACAATTCCACCACAGTTCAATCTGGGGGAAACTAAGTTTATTCCGTTTATTTATTTGCAGAGCATAGGTGATGGGACACCTGGCAGGGGTGCCACACTGGAGGTCTTTGCTTACCCATAGCTGCACGGATGGAGGCGCCCCCCCCCATGCTCCCCCACCTATACTCTAGCCCCTCCACGTGCAAAGAAAGAGTTGCAAACAACCAATGGTGAAGGGCACCTGGATACTCAGGGAGGGTCTCCTGACCACGCCCTCCCCAGGGGCTGCAAACAGCCAGCAAGCCCAGCTGGGATGATCCTTTTGCAAAGGGCACAGCTGCACTCCCTGAGGTGGAGGTTGCTTGGACCAGAGGTCTGTCATATACAACAAATAGAACACACTGCTGGTGTTTATCTTTCTCTTTTGGCTCTTTACTCTTTGGGGGGGGCACCACCCAGCTCCCAAATAAATCACACAGAGGCTTATTGTTTCTTATGAATGCCCGGCCTTAGCTTGGCTTGTTTCTAGCCAGCTTTTCTTAATTTAAATTATCCTGTCTACCTTTTGCCTCTGGGCTTTCATCTTTCTCTATTTCTGTACAGCTTTCTTTCCTTCTTCCTCTGTGTCTGGCTGTGTAGCTGGGTGGCTGGCCCCTGATGGCCTCTCCTCATTCTCCTTTTCTTGCTCCTCTATCTTTTTATTTCTCCTCCTATTTATTCTCTCTGCCTGCCAGTCCTGCCTGTCCTTTCTCCTGCCTTGCTATTGGCCGTTCAGCTCTTTATTAGGCCATCAGGTGTTTCAGACAAAGCAGCACAGCTTCACAGAGTTAAACAAATGCAACATAAAAGAATGCAACACATCTTTGCATCATGAGACAAATGTTCCACAGCATGAACAAAGTGACACATGTTCAGCTAATAATCTACAACAATGCCCTGCTCCACACTGCACTCCACCTGTTTTCCTGTCACTGAGATGACACAGAGACGTCCCTGTGCCACTTCAGACAGTGTGCTTTCTTTCCACTCTGGGGAAGAGGATCCAGTTAGCACCAGCCTTGGGTGATTCAAATGAATTTGTCATGGATGTCACCAGTACTATTATTAGTCAGACGATCTTTAGAGAAACAACTGATAGAATTAATATATATTAGCCGCAGGGTGGTGGCGGCACACACCTTTAACCCCAGCACTCAGGAGCAGAGAGGCAGGCGGAGCCCTGTGAGTCCAAGGCCAGCCTGGTCTACAGAGAGAGTTTCAGGATAGCCTGGTCTACAGAGAGAGTTTCAGGACAGCCAAGGCTACAGAGAGAAACCCTGTCTCTAGAAAAAAAAAAAGTTAAGAGAGAAAAGAAAAAGAATTAATATGTATTAAAAGGATTTAGGGGCTGGAGAGATGACTCATCAGTTAAGAACACTGGTTGCTCATGCAGAGAACCCGGGTTTGATTCCCAGCACCCACATGGCAGCTCACAGCCTTCTGTAAGACTAGTTCAAGGGGACCTGGTGCCCTCTCTGACCTCTGTGGTCACCAGGCACTAATGAGGTGCACAGACAAAACACCCACACATAAAATAAAATAATTTCTGGCCATCCAACCTGGTGCTAACAGCCTAGGGGACTTCTGGAGAGCCACTAGTTTTCAATCCACATTAGAAATTGAGGAACCTGCGTTCTGATGGCATCAACAGGCAGCTGTGTCTGTGTTCGCCAGCAAGAAGCATAGGCAAGCAGGCAAAATGTGAACGCTCTCATCCCAACCTCCATACAGCTGGGCCACTGCTGGGAGGTGACACCCACATTTAGGAGGTCTTCCCAATTCAGTTGATTTAATCGAGAAAGCCCTCACAGGTGTGCCCAGTGGCTAGCCTCTCAGTTGATCCCAGATCCAGTCAAGTTGCCAACCAAGATAAACTGTCACAGCTTATCTGCAGAGACACCTTGTTCCTCGTGTGCACAGGCAGATCAGCTCCACCGACAGGAATTTCTGGCTCACAGATAGGCACATTGTTAATTCTGACAGCTGTAGCTAAATGACCCTCCATTGATACCCCACTGGCCAGGCACCAGACTTCGCACATCCTTACAACAAACTGGCCGGTGAAAACTGCTGTCCTACTGTGTCTGTTTTCATTTAGTTACTTGTTTGATTCATCTGGATTAAACTTTTTCCATTACTTTTGTGCTTCATGGCATGAGTGTACAGGACAGAGGACAACCTCCATGTGTGCTACGGCGTGACGGTAGAGGGCAGAGGATGACCTCCGTGTGTGCCAGGGCACGAGTGTACAGGATAGAGGACGACCTCCGTGTGTGCCACGGAGCAAGTGTAGAGGGCAGAGGACGACCTCCAACAACAAGTGCTCTTAGCCCCTGAGCCATCTCTCCAGCCCCAATATTGTATTTTAAGTGGGCCTGTATTCATGCATTTCTAGGCAATCCCCCATTTCTGGGGAGCTGGCTCATGCCTTTTGCCTATTTTCTGTGTGGTTGTTGATTACTTTCTAGTGATTTGTCTTCATTTCTCCGCATTTTGTTTGTTACTCCTGTTTCCTCTTCCATGTCAATATTGTGTTTTCTTCTTTTTTCCTCGTGTGTGTGTGCACGCACATGCACGCAACTCTGGGAATGGTGCTTGGATCCCCTGCAAAAGCAGCCAGTGCTCTCCACCATCTCTGGGTTTTATGTAACTCTCTTATATTTCTTTCTAGTACTTGTCTGCTGTGAGCGTTTGCATTTCGCTCCCACTCCATCTGGCCGTGTGGAGGAATGAAGTAGGGCTCCATCTCCCCCCACCCCACAGTCCCCTAGTCGCCTCCACACCACGTAATGAATATTCATCTTTCCCCACAGATCTGCAACACATTTTTTATCATATACTGAACTTCCACATATACTTGGATGTCTTTCTGGACTCCATCCTGTACCAGGAAATTTCACTGCTTGCTGTCTTCTGCCCTTTCCAAGGTGTGCTTGCCAGAGCTCAAATTAACCCCAGCTCTTAGGGGACTCAGGAGACAGAAAGAGGCAGATCTCTGTGAGCTCCAGGTCATCCTGGTCTACAGAGTAAGATCCTGCCTCAAAAAAGAAGAAGAAGAAGAAGAAGAAGAAGAAGAAGAAGAAGAAGAAGAAGAAGAAGAAGAAGAAGAAGAAGAAGAAGAAGAAGGAGAAACAAAAACAACAAAACAAAAAAAAAAACCCAAAACATGGCTCACACCCATCTGTAATGAGATCTGGTATCCTCTTCTGGAATGTAGGCATACATGCAGAGGAACACTGTATACATAATAAATAAATAAATCTTAAAAAAAAGAAAAAAAATGATTAAAAAAAAGGTTTTAAGAACTTAGACTTTGGCTGGAGAGATGGCTCAGTGGTTAAGAGCAGTGCCTGCTCTTCCAAAGGTCCTGAGTTCAATTCCCGGCAACCACATGGTGGCTCACAACCATCTGTAATGAGGTCTGGTGCCCTCTTCTGGCCTGGAGACATACACACACACAAGCATTGTATACATAATAAATAAATAAATATTTAAAAAAAAAAGAACTTAGACTTTAAAACAAAACAAAACAAAACAAAAAACCAAAACACACATATACAAAACAGCACTCTCTATGTCCCGCTTGAACTTCAGAACTGGCTAGTGTTTGGAGAGAAAAAAATAGTGGTTTTATTTAGATTTCATCAACTGTTTACATTGTTTTTAGAGACTTGGCATCCTTACAATGATCTCAGTTAACACTGAGAGGTTGAGTATAGCCAAGTAGTAAGGAACTTATGGCTGTGATCTCCACCACACGCGCACACACACACACACTCATACACACACACACACACACACACACACACACTCACTCAAACATACACACACTTGTTGTGTTAGTTTCATTGTTTTGCTTTTTAAGCAGGTTCTCCTTGTGTAGACCACGCTGACCTGGCACTCACAGAGATCCACCTTCCTCTGCTTCCTGAGTACTGGGACTAAAGGTGTGCACCGTCATGCTTGGCTGCACACATAAAATTTTTTAAATTAAAAATAATAAATATTTTTTAAAAGAATTTAGAGAATGGTAGAGGGGGCATTCAACCACCTCCTCTGGCTTCAGTGCACACATAGGATGCTTGTGCTAGCATGCATATGTATATAGCACTCATACAACACAGAAAAAGTAAACAAACAAACAGATGTGCTTGGTAAAGGCCAGATCACAGGGACACATCTGGTTATTCCAGAATTCAGATGGCAGAATGATTCCAGAAGTTCCAGGCCAGGCCAGCCAATGTTATACAACAAGACCTGGTCTCAAAAGAAAGAAAAATGCTTCTTGAATATTCTAGCACATGTATTGATTTCTAACTTCAGGAAGCTACATGACACTTTGGGCTCAAACAAACCAACAAAATAATAACTAAATAAACTTTATTTATACATTTCTACCATGCTGGGGATTAACAGGAACCTTGCATATCCTAGGTCAGAAATCTAGCTGCCTTAATTTTGCTTCTTTCCTTCCTTCCTTCCTTCCCCACCCTGTCCTCCTCTCTGCACAGGGCAGCCCCAGCCTGAACTGGCATTGGCATCCTCTTTCTGCAGCCTCCCTAGTGCTGGATGAAGTCCCCCCACCCCCACCGAGTCACCACTATGCTCAGCTTCCTTCTGATTTTCCCTTTGTCCTTCCAGAGCTGGGCTAGGCAAGTGCTATGCCACCAAGCCACCCCTAGCCCTAGGCCCCCAGATTCTTCTCTCTGGAAACTGACCCAGTGCTCTGGGAGACAGAACACGGGGCAGGGGGCAGGGTACATACAATCTTTGAAATTCTTCTGAGAGAAAAATAAGTTTATTCTCTTGGGATTGTTTGCATATTCAATCATTTTTTATCAGTTTGGACTTACGGATCCGTTTTTGTGTTTGTTTTTTGGTTGTTATGTATTTGTGTGTACGTGTTCATTTGTGTGTGTGCGTGTGTGTGGGGTCAGTATGCACATGTGTGAAAGTCAAGCTCCATCTTTTTTTTTTTTTTTTTTGAGATGGTATGTCCAAGTCTAGGGATCCTCCTGTTCCCACCTCCTCTGCATGGGGGTTACAGGCACACTGCCTCACCCAGCTTTTGATGTGGGGGCTGGGCATGGCAGCTCAGGTCCTCAGCCCACAAGCACTTTGCTGACTGAGCCGTCCTCCCAGGCCTTGTTTTGTTCTTGCTATCCAGCCTAGACAGGACTCGAACTCAGGATCTTCAGCCTCAGGCTCCTGTGTGCTCAGTTCACTAATGCCTCTGACCTGAGCAGGCCGGCCACATCATTACACCTCTGCTGGAAGGGCTCCAGGCCCCAGGAGCCCTTTCCTGTCCTACTCTGTCCCTTTGACACACCATCCTTGTGCTAATTTATTTGTTTTGGCATTTCCTTTTTTCCTGACTGCCCAGGCTATTCTGGGCTGTGTTTGTCCTGTCCCAACCTTACAGCCATTTCTCAAAGAGCCTGGTTCCTGTCATTGAACACGGAGTACGGAACCAACCTCTGGCTCTGAATGTGCTCGTTACTATTCAGGGTGCCACTTTGGTCCTCACGACTGACAGACGGGAAAACACGGGTGTCTGCTTACCATGTAGACACACAGCATCCCAGGCCGCATCTTTACATTTACATATGAGATGTACAGATTTTTGTTCCCTAATCTCATTGTGTCCCACAACTCTATGAGGTCTAGACTAGGAATTTTAATAATTTAAACTTATTTTCCTAAATATTTCTTTTGAGACAGGGTCTTACTATGCATTTCCTTGTGTTTTGGGGTTACCCATGTGTGCTACCACTATCAGCGAGCAGGGTTACCATCCCTTCTAGAGGGGTGGGAACTGAGGCTCTGAGGGCCTGAGCACCCTGCAGAGGCGGCAGCTTTGGGAGGAAGATCTGCCTGCTGAGGGCTCCCTGCAGGAGGGTGAGGCCACCATGGATGACAACATAGTGCCTGGTGCCTGAGCAGTGAGGACCCCCATTTAATGCTCAGGGAGGTGAGTACGTGCTGGGACAGCTGGTGTGGTGTCATGACTGTAGGCAGAACAGTGATGTGGCCTGGGCGAGCCCAGGCCAAAGGCCCCTGAAGCTGATGCAGTGCTGAACCCCAGGGAAAGACAAACCAGGCTCCCCAGAAAGAAGCCATGTGGGTGCAGGTCAGATCTGAAGATAAGTCTTTAAAAACAAAACAAAAAACAGAGCGTGACCTTCACATGGCTGCCTGAGAGGCGAGGGCAGCAAACTGGGAAAGGTAAGGGCCTCCCAGCCTGGCTTGCTATCTGGTGCTTTGTTTCTCAGGGCTTAGTTTAGGTGACATGACTGCCTCCCTCTGGCTCCGATGGGCAGAAAGCTAAATTCAGCGCGTCACTACACCAGCCTGGATAAGTGTGAACTGCTGTTGGTAATTCTGGTGTGCAAGGGATTTGTGGGGTCCTGGGGGCCCTCCCAAGGAAAGCATCTTCCACGGTTCTGAGAGCGTGCAGGCCCAGTATAGTGCTGCACACGTAATCCCAGCGCTCAAAAGACTGGAGCGGGATTAAAATTTTGAGGCCAGCCAGGCGTCCTTTCAAAAACAGACATCTGGGTGGTGGTTGCACAAGCCTTTAATCCCAGCCCTAGGAAGGCAGAGGCAGGCAGATCTCTGTGAGTTTGAGGGCAGCCTGGTCTACAAGAGCTAGTTCCAGGACAGGCTCCAAAGCTACAAAGAGAAACCGTGTCTCGAAAGACCAAAACAAAACAGATAAACACAGGCTTCAAAGTCTCACTGGGGGCCAGTGGTGCCCCACGCACAGTGTCGATTGCAACTCCCGAGGAAGCTCAGCCATGGGCACTCAGCCAAAAAAAGGAATCTTTAGTTTTAGAGAACTCCAGAGCTGGGCCCTAAGGCACACACAACCCCAAAGACCAGCCTGGTGTCTGCCCTGCTCCCCGCTGTGTGGTAAGAGGAAGGGAATTTATCTACTAGCTTCTTTGTTTCTGGAAGCAGCTAGTAAAACCCAGAAGCCTGAAAACCTTTAAACGGAAGAGGAGTCATTCTAGGGAAACTCAGCAAGAAGAAGAAGGGGGGGAGCCAGCTGTCGCTCGTCTGAATGTAAAGGCCTAGAATATCGCCGCAGTACAGTCCCTAGTGGCTGAAGCGGGAAGGAGCCAGACCAGGCCTAGGTCCGTTCTGGAACAGGAAGATAATCCAGCCTTCAAGCACTACCCCTGGCAGCTGACACCTGCTTCCTGTGGGAGGGTCTGCCTCCTCCCCCTTCACAGGTTAGTTTCTCCTGCCCTTTCTTCTGCTAGTGGATGCACGGTCAATGCCTTTAGGCCTTTAGAGCCCTAGTTCTAAGTACTTCTAGAGCCTTCCCTCCTAAGGGGAAGACTTTTTTTTTTTTTTAGTTCATTTCACTATGCTGGCAGCGGGCTAGACTTGAAGTACTTGTTGAATAGGTGACTGAATGACCGCCTTGGTTAGTGGGAGGTCACGTGTCTGCATTTCACAGTATCTGCGTGGTAGGGCAGAGGCTTGGAAGTTCTTCCTAATGTGCGGAGATGGCAGAGCCAGATGGAGGCTGGGCAAACCCAGACTTTCCAACTGTCGGAGGAGCTCTGGCGCTTGCCCGCGGAGGGGGGGATCTGGAGCCTACCAGTTCAGATGGCAGGATGTCTCCCTGTGAGACTCATGCAGTGACCCGTGGATGTGGATCTGTTTCTGCACCTCCAACCTCTTGAGGCAGTGGTTTTGGGCTGAGCTTCTGAGCAGAGATTTGTGTGAGGGCTCAAACCCTTTTGTTCCCACCTCCCCCCAGGCTGGTTCTTTGAAACACTGTTCTTCTGGTCATTTGCCCTTGTGGGTTTAGTGAAGGTGGAAGGGTTTCAGAGGAGATGCAGGTTCGGACCAGGGTTCCACTGCCCTCTCTTCCACTGTTCTTACTTGGAGACACCTCTCTCCAGCCTCAGTTTCCTCCTCTCTAAACCAAGAATACCAGGTTAAGGTTTCAGGTTCAAAGATGAAGCAGGGTAAAGCTCAGAAAAGGATCTGGCGCTTAGGGTCTCAGGAAATAGGAGGAAGCCTTGAAGCCACGGGTCTACGCTGCTTGTGGGGGACAGAGATCCGGGAGATTGGTCCAAGGTCACTCAGCCCGAGGCCGGGTCTGATCCCAGGTGGCCAGATTCCAAGGGCCTGGGCTTGGTCAACAGCCAGGTTGCAGCCAGCGGTGTTGGGGAAGCGGGAAGGTGGCGCCCAAGGGCTTCTGTTTGGAACGGTTGAGGGGAGCACGCTGCCACCTGGGGGACTAGGCACTAACGGGGCCGCAGTCACTGAGCCCTGACCCTCCCCGGGAGGGGCGGGGCGGGCGGTTACCTCATCGCCGCCTCCGAGAGGCCCTGCTCGCTTGCTCGCCCGCGCGGCCGGCTGGGGCGGCGGCTCCCGGCGCCGGAGGAAGAGGACAGAGCTGCGGGCGGGGGCGGGTCTGCGCCGCGCCGGGTGCGCTCTCCCAGCGAGGCTGCAGGTTCGTCTGCCCGCTCGGTCCTCGGGCCTGGCCTCTTGCTGCCCAGGTGCTGCAGGCGGCGCGACGCGGGTGTCTTCGGCAGGGCGCGCACGGCGCGGTGCCGGCTCATGAAGCTCCCCGGCACCGGGAGTGGGGGCGCGGGCCAGCCATGGGCGGCAGCCTGCGTGTGGCTGTTCTGGGTGCTCCCGGAGTGGGCAAGACTGCCATCATCCGCCAGTTCCTGTTCGGTGACTATCCCGAGCGCCACCGGCCCACAGATGGTCCCCGCCTCTACCGGCCCGCCGTGCTGCTCGACGGCGCTGTCTACGACCTGAGTATCCGCGATGGTGACGTCGCTGGCCCTAGCTCAAGCCCCAGAAGTCTCGAGGTAGCGGTTCGAAGGTGGCCAGGGGTGTGTGTGTGTGTATGTGTGCTTGGTGCCCACGTGCATGTCCACGTGGACTGACCCAGGGCGCCCCAGCGTGTTACGGAATTGAAGAATATGTCTTGCTGTACCGCATGGGAGCCTCCTGCACTAGCCTATAGGCACCCCGTGGCTGTTTCTTGTCACCGTGAGTTCTGGTGTCTTTCTTGCCTGACTGGGCTGGTGGCGTGTGGCACAGTACTGTCTGAGCTGAGCAGCTGTGATAGACTGGGCCAGACATAGATACAGGAGCATCTTTTGTAGAGGGGGGCCACTGCTCCCTCATTCTTTTTTTTTTTTTTTTTTGGTTTTTCGAGACAGGGTTTCTCTGTAGCTTTGGAGCCTGTCCTGGAACTAGCTCTTGTAGACCAGGCTGGTCTCAAACTCACAGAGATCCGCCTGCCTCTGCCTCCCGAGTGCTGGGATTAAAGGCGTGCGCCACCACCACCCGGCTGCTCCCTCATTCTTGTGCCCTGGATCAAAAACTCAGTGATTTGTGAAAAGTCCCAGACTTCTAGTCTTTGGCGCTGGATGCCTTCGAAGACTTCCCAGAGGAGTTGGCAGTTGAGCAACACCTGGGAAGCTAAATGGATAAAAGAAGCCATAAGACGGATCTCTGTGAGTTCGAGGCCAGCCTGGTCTGCAAGAGCTAGTTCCAGGACAGGCTCCAAAGCTACAGATCTCGAGAAAACAAAAAAAAAAAAAAAAAAGAAAGAAAGAAAGAAAGAAAAAAAAAGCCATAAGAATATTGATTGCAAGGGGAAAGAGCAGCAGGTGCTTAGGCCAGAGGCTGCACCGGGGGACAGTCACAGGAACCATCTGCTGGCTGGTGGAAGGCCGATTCCGGGGTCCGCACCTGGCAATTAGAGGCAGCATTGGTTGTATGGGGAGGAAGGGTAGTAGTCTGATGGGAGGTCCAGGATGGAGGGAGGGTTCGGGACTGACAAGATCCAGGCACGCCTGGGAAATCTAGACTGAGGGAGGGTAGTGCGTACAGTTTGGGAAGTGATGGGATCTGAGGAGGAACCATGGGGTTTTGGAGTACGTCCAGCTGTAAACCTCAGTCTCTACCCCCAGGAGTGGCCAGACCCTAAAGAATGGAGCTTGCAGGACACAGACGCCTTTGTGCTGGTTTACGACATCTGCAGCCCCGACAGTTTCGATTATGTGAAAGCCCTGAGGCAGCGCATAGCAGAAAACAGGTGAGGGCTTGGCTGGCGGTGGAGGTCTGCTTAGGGGAGCGGGTAGTTCTGGTTTGGGTGCTTTTGGATCATACTTTGTGCCCACGAGAAGGTCGCCTGCTGTATGAGGTCTTTGGCATACCCGGGGGTCTCTGGCAGTAGGAAGGGACCCGTCTGCAGTTGTACACATGGGGAGGGTTCCTCTGGCCATGGAGTCTCCAGCACTGCGTCTCTCATATCCATCCGGCCTCCAGGCCGGCAGGCGCGCCAGAGGCCCCCATCCTCGTGGTAGGCAACAAGCGGGACCGTCAGCGGCTGCGCTTCGGACCTCGTCGTGCATTGGCCACTCTAGTACGCAGGGGCTGGCGCTGCGGCTACCTCGAGTGCTCAGCCAAATACAATTGGCACGTGCTGCGTCTCTTCCGAGAGCTTCTGCGTTGTGCTCTAGTGCGCACACGTCCTGCGCATCCGGCCCTACGACTGCAGGGGGCGCTGCATCCAGCGCGCTGCAGCCTCATGTGACTGGAATGGACAGGGAAATCTCATAAAAGCAGGCTCCCACCCAGTTTCCTAGCCAACAGGCTTTTCTTTGAACTTGATTGGACCCAGCAACTCCCAATCATTCAACAAGATCAATTTTATCTGAGACCTTATTGGGTCACAATCACTGATGGAAAGGACTTGAATATGAACATGGCTGGAAGCATATGTACAGCTCCTGACGCTTTACTGGAAATACCTTCTGTTTTCGGCTTTTTGAGACAGGGTCTCATGACATAGGCCTGACTGGCATCGAACTACAAAGCTCCACCTGCCTCTGCCTCTCCAGTGTTGGACTATTGGAGCTACTTTTTAAGTCATGCCTTACCAGGCAATAAAAAACAATTTAAACGCACAATTTAAGGGTTTCTTGTTCTGGGAGCTGGAGAGATGGCTCAGCGGTTAAGAGCACTAGCACTGACTGCTCTTCCAGAGGACCTGGGTTCAATTCCCAGCACCCAAATGGCAGCTCACAATTGTCTGAAGATCCAGTTCCAGGGGAATCTGACACCTTCATACCAATGCACATAAGATAAAGTTAACCATTAAAAAGTTTTTTTTAAAAAAAAAAAAAAGATGGGTAACCTTATTTAAAAAAAAGGGTTTCTTGTTCTGGAATAGGCAGGTTGGAGCGTTGAGGTTTGGCCTCGAGGCAGTTAACTCTAGAATCCCAACATATAATGAAGGCTCAGTCCCCCCAAAACAGGAGCTGAAGCAAAACTTTACTGTCAGAGGTTCTGTTTACTGGACCACAGGTCCTCAGGACACCAGGCTGGCCCAGTATCCTCTAAGGCATTCAATAATATTAGTAATTAAATAGCAACACTCATCCCTGAAACCGGAATGTACAACAGGTGTCCCATTGTGCCATGTGGTCCCGTAGGGTCTGGTCCCATGAGGTCTGGTGCTCAAGAGGTGGAAAAGGGGGTCCCTGATGCAGAGGGTAGGTTAAGGCCACAAAGAAAATGGAATGGGGTATGGGTGCAGCTGAGCCGGTCCATCACATTCAAGAATCTGGTTGGGTCCTTGGGGTGACCGACTGCAGGGAATGCCAAGCCCCGAGCTCCATGGGTCCTGATGGGCGGCGGGGTCCCCGAGGAGTGGGGATGCGTGAGGGCTTACGGTCTGGTTGTGTGTCCGTCCGCCCCCTTGCCAAGGTCAGAGACGGTTCTGGGCCAGTTAGAGAGCTGGTTGCATCCACTGCTCCCCCTACAGCAAGGCAGGGGCTGCCTTCATCAGAGGAGCTGGACAGAGCTTGGCTGCGGGGTGTGGGCAGCCCATTGGCTGTGCGGCCTGATTCCCCTGGTTGGCCACACTTGCCACCCAGGACACTGAGTGATGAAGATGAAGAGCTGGACGAACAGTAAGCAGAGTCCGGAGCTGGGGGGTCAGGGACTGGTCCCATGGGGGTATGGCTGGCGGCAGCCTCCAAGGCTCGGGAATTGGCCAAGAATTCCTCTTCCAGTCGCTGGAACAGCTGCTGCTCCTGCTGTGGATCAAGCTGCAGCGGAGTGCGGAAAACACTGGCGGGTATGGCAGCCAGCTCTGGGCTCGGGCTGGGGCCCCGGGAAGGCCGGGGCGCCGCAGGGCTGCGAGCACGCGGAGTCTGTGGGGTGCTTCTTCCAGAACCCCCCGGTCCCCCGCCACCCCTGCCCCGGGCTATCCACGAGTGTTGCCCGTCTTGGTCCCTGCGCACCATCAAGACCGCCTGTTCCTCACGGCTCTGGCTACGGGCGCGACGCACGGGGCTGGAGGCCGAAAGTTGAGCGCCTCGGCCTCCCGGGGCCATGCGGGGCCGTCCCCGGTCCAGCCGGTCTCGAGACTGGCTGCGAGGGGTGGGCGGCCGTCTCGGGGAGGCGGAGAGGCCAGAGGTCAGCCGGTGGCTGGGCTGCTCCCTTCTGAAGCTAGTGGCCGTGTCGTCGCTGCGGGCACCCAGGGAGCCGCTCTTGGCCGAGGAGGCTGAGGAGGAGTCACTGTCCCCGGAGTAGCGGCGGGAGCGGGGAAGTGGGGGCAGCTGATCTCGGGGCCTGAGGCGGGGAGCGAGAGAGATGTACATCACTGGCGCGGGTGGAGGGAACTGGTGAGGATTGGGCTTGGCCAGGGGACTTCCAGGGACAAGTGAGTATCCCGGGTGAGGCCGCTACTCCCCGCCCCAGGTTTCCGAAGTCTGGGTTGGACGGGCCACCGCCTGGAGCCCGCCCCAGCTGTGTTGTTGGTTTGTCTGGGTTACCATGGAGATGGAAAGCCAGGCCCGCCCCCACGCACGGGAACTTTTCCCAGGGTGTGAGTCACCGCGCCCAAGCGGACGCCCCTCCCCCACCAGCCCCGGTAGCTTCTCTGTCTTCCAGCTTCTCACCTGAGCGGGACCTCAGGCCCCTCCTTTGTGCTTCGCAGGCTGATGGGGGTCATTTCTAGCCGGGAGCCCCGGCGTTCACTCCCAGGGACTGGACTACCAGGGCGGGGACTAGGAGTGGGTGATCCCCTCCGTGGGGAGAAAGTCCCGGCCCTCTGTGGGGGCAGACGGTGGGCTGTGGGGATGGATGCTGCAAGTGAGCGGCAGGGCCTCAGAGACCAGTCCCTCCCTGCTGGTGGCCCACACCCCCACCCAGCACTTACCAGTAGACGAGCAGCGGCATGGGTCATGCTTGTCTAGGTAGTGCTCCAGTGTATCCCAACCGCCACCCACGCGCACCATCACGTGGCTCCTCAGCACCTGCAGGTCAGAGGGCAGGTTATGTGGGTCTCCTAGACATGCCCTGGGTGGCTGGACTTGGCCTTTCCTTCTCCACTTACCCTCACAAAGATGAGCAAGCTGGAGTCTCCTACTCGGTACTTCCCCTCCGAGACCTTGATCATGGGGAACTGGTCCGGGCAGGTGCAACGTCCCAGGATCTCCCTTACCTGAGGCCAAAGACCAGAGGCTGAAGGTCAAGGATCAAGCCCCTCCTTCTGGGGCTTAACAGCAGCAGGAGCAGCAGGACAGGAGGAAGTGCCCACTCCCTCCCACACAGGACCTTTTGCCAGCTCACTGTGGGGCTCTGAGAACGCTTGAGAGTTCTGGAAGCCAACCAGAATGAGAGGATAGGGCTGCAATCAGGTCAGGGACTGTCCCCTGGAAGAAACACCCTCCTGGAGCCATTAACAGCCAGGTCAGGATGAGCACAGGAGGCCCATGCTCCCATCTGAGCATATCAACCAGGGGTACCATGTGGGACACAGGAACCGACAGGCACAAACGCCTGGCAAGCGCGCATATCAATGGAGGCAGCAGTGACAAGCTGGCTATGTGGGAAGTCTATTCTCCCTACCAACAGAGGTACCAAAGGGAATGGGCAGGTGGGGCCTTGGGAGACCCAGGCCGGGCTGGGCATGGACGGGGTGTCCATTCTGCCCACAGCCACCCAGAGCGTGACTCTTAGAAAGGCACATCATGGTCCTAAGCTCCTGATAAGAAGGAAACTCTTGGTCCAGCTGCGGGGGCTGCAGCCAGGGACACCTAGGTCTTGGGAAAGGAGGAGGGAGCTGGAAGCCTGGACCTCCTATGCTCCAATAGCATTTCCTGTTCCCAGCAGCAGCCATAACGGGGCTAGGCTTTCCATCTGGACACCAGAGCTGAGGTCTCCCCAGATACTGTGGACACCTAGCCTAGGCCAGGGGCAGCAGGCGCTCAGCCTGAGGTCTGAGGTTGCCGATAGATCTGTCTAGCACCCGTGTGCCAAAAGATGCCCCAGTCACAGTCCTTCAAATGAAGCAATGCAACGAATTCTGTTGCTGCTCACTGAATGCAAAAAGAAGAGCTCATGCCAGAAGCTGGGGTTTTATCTGCTCAGACACAACTGGGCTGTGTGGTCTAACTCTGCCTCTCTGGGCTTATCCATTTTTTTGTGTCCAGGTATACACCCGGCAGTCAACATATGTACCACCCTTTCTGTGGGGCAGGCTGCAGAGAGTGGGCCCCCGGAGGCTCAGGATGGGGTGGGCATTAGCTCTGCCACCTGGTCCCCAGGTGAGGAGAGTGGCCAGGGGCCACCCAGTGTGTGTCTCGAAGACTCACCAGCTCATCGAGGTTCCGAAGGTCATTGGGTGTCATACGGGGTGTGCGGGTGGGAGCCCCCGGTGCAACGACAATTTCACTGGCACCCTCTTCAGCAGCAGGGACGCTGGACACCTGAGGGGTAGCCTGAAGCTCCTGCTCAATTTCCTGCTCAAACTGTACCAGCCTCGGGGCTAGCAGGCCGAGGCGCGCCCCGCGCCGGGCCACCTCCAGCAGGCACAATACCACACTCTTCTCGTTCTTACGCAGCACCAGGTCCTCTGTCTCAAACATGAGCACTTCAGGCACACCCAGCTCGGCCCGGCACCAGCCGATGAAAGTGGCCACGTTGTCTCGGGCCAGGAAGGAGCCAGGCGCCACACTGTGTGCCTGGAAAGCTACACCTCGGGTTGGGCGGGCAGCAGCCAGAGCCCGGGCAGCCTCGGTGACAGCGTTGGCATGTTGGCACAGGGTTGTGCCTGTGGCCAGCCCTGTGAGGAAGCCATCACCACTACCGGGTAGACCTAGACCGTACAAGGCATTGAGCCAATCGGCCAGGTCTTCCTTCATGGCTTCCACGTAGGCCTCACTGGATCTGAAGGGCCGCACACTCTTGGCCGCAGAGCCCGCGATGCCCGCCACTGGGTCCGCCATGCCCAGGGCCAGTGGAGTCACTGTAGGCAGGAGACAAAGGTCAGGATTGCCGTGGAGACCCGCATGGACTCTACCTCTGCGGCCTGCCACTGTGGCTACAGTGCCATGGCCTGCTCCAAAGCGCTCAATGAAATTTACACCATCTTAGTGTTTGTTTGCTGTCTGGCTCGTGAGCGGTGGGTGGCTAGGGACAGGCTGGCACCCGCGGGGAAGAAATGCCACTTAAAGACATGTGGGCAGGGAGGGACAGGAGAGGGGCCTCGCCCAGGCAGGACCACTGAAGGGCAGTTTCCACTGCTCAGCCTAGATCCCTCACTAAGTCCGCGCCTTTCCCTCACCCCTCCGCTAAGGTCCGCACCACCGGCTGCGCGGCGACGCTATCTCCATTCTACAGATGAGGAAACTGAGGCGCAGAAAGGGAAGGCGCTGGAAGAAGGTCGCGGAGCAATGGGTGGAAGAATCAGGTCGCCCAGGCAGGCCCTGCCTTCTGGGAGAAGCCGCCCCCGGCCGGTGCCTGAAAGGCCGGGACTCAGAATGAGCCCCGCGAGCCTCCGCAGTGCTCGCGGCCTGGTCCAGAGAGGGTGCGTGGCCGGTCAAGGTCACACAGCTCTGAGAAGCCGAGGCCCCGCGCCGCCCGGCCCACCTCCGGGCACCCTGGACAGGGGTCCTGGGAGCCCCCGCGCTCACCTGGTTCACCCCGCCGCCCCGCGGAGCATCGCCCCGGCGGGGCCGGAGCCGGGCCGCGCCGCCGTACACAGGCGCCGCCCGAGCTCGCAGCATCCCGGCGCCGGCTCCGCCCCGCCCCCCTGGAATTCGGATCCGGCCAGGAAGGGGCGGGGCCGCGCTCTTAAAGGGGCCGCGCCCTTCTCGACCCTTAGACCCCGAGGCGGGCGAAGACGCCCTATTGATCTTTGACTCGACTCCTCTGCCACCTCCTCAATCCTGGATCTCCCGAGGAGGAGTTCGGACTCTTTTAGTTGTCCTCCCTCCGCGACAGTGGCCTTCCCGGAAGCGATAGGGGCCCGGACTGCAGAGTCACCTCCGTCCCTGGTGGACCTCTGCAGGCCAGATAACCCAATGCCCTTCCTCCAGGATGGTCCAGAGACAGTAGCTTAGGGGACCAGGACATTGGGGCTCAGGGATAGGCAGGTGGGTGCGGGTTAGGCTGCGGAGGGGGCGTGGCAGGGGCAACTCCACGCCTGAGGAGGAGAGCGGAAGATCTGGGGAATCCTGCCCCCTACTGTCGCCCAACGGGCTGGGCACCGCCAGCTACTTGGCTGTCCTCAGCTTTCATAAAGCTCCTACTGTGCTCCCTAGACCTGAAGACTGTGGAATCACCTCTAGGAAGGGCATCTCCAGGAGAGAAGCTGAGGGAGTAGCGCTTGATCGTGACTGTTACACTCTCAAGGATCACAGGCATTTGCTGAGCATCTACTGTGAGCCAAGTCTCACCCAAAAGTTGTCAGGAAAGCAGCCCCTGGTTTGAGAGAGGAAGAGATACTAAGGGGAAGAGTCTGGAACCTGTGGGTGTGTGGAAAAACTGTAATTTTAACTCGGGTCAAGGAAGGAGGTGAAGGAGGAATCTGGGAGATATCTAAAGGGAGAGTTTTTCACACTGAGGGAGCCTGTCTCAAAAAAGAAGGGAAGGAAGGGGGGAAATAGGGAAGAAAGAAAGGTAGGCAGGTTTGCAAGGCTGGAGTGGTAGAGACATGAGGGCAGGTCATACAGGACCTGTGCTTTTCAAAGACATGGACGTTATAGATGGGGCTTATTATTATTAAATTGTTATTGCTGGGCGGTGGTGGCACATACCTTTAATCCCAGCACTGTTGGGGGAGAGCTGCTAAATAACAACCAGCAGGGAGGGAGGGAGGGACTGGAGGTGGGGGAATTGGATGTGAAGACTAAATACTAAGTGAAGGAATTGAGAAATGACTTGGTCTAGAACAAGCAGTAATGAGCCATCGTACCCATCAATAATCTGCTACATAGATACTTTTTATTGTGTGTGTGTGTGTGTGTGTGTGCGTGTGTGCAGGGTATGCATGGAAGGCAGGCTTTTGGGAGTTTTTTCTGCCTTTCACCATGTGCAGTCCTGGGAATTGTAGCTTGGTGGCAAGAGCTCTTATCCCTTGAGTCATTTTGCCAGCCCCTTAAGTTTTGTAGATCTAGAGAAACATGATTGGGGAGGTTGAGGTACAAGTGAAGCCAGCAGCTGTGCAGGAATTTGACTCCTGCTTGTATCCACCTTCAGGGTTCTGGACATAGGACAGACCCACGACAGACTGAGGTACAGATACTACAAAAGTTCAGTTTTTATTGGAGTTACTTACAGGAATGACTCAAAGACAGCATCACCAAAGCCCATCCAGCATGAGTGACGGCTCACAAAGCTGGGAACCTGGAGCACACTGCACAGCCTGCAGGCAGCTCAACAGGTTGGAGAGTGTCCTGTCCAGGTGCCTCAGTTGGTCTAAACCTCTTCTAGGCAGCTAGCTGGTTTCTACTTCTTTCAGGTCTCCTTTCAGCTCAGCTTGTCTCTGCAGCCTGACTCTGCTTACCCTGGTGGGGAGAAAGGGGCCTAGTGAATTTGATCTGTTTCAGAGACTTCCTGAAGCTATTTTGAGTTATCTTCTTGTTTAAATAGCTTCCTTGTAGGATGGAATGTTTCGATCTTTTTAAAATATTTTATTATGTATAGTGTTCTTTTATTATGTACACTTGCAGGCCAGAAGAGGAAATCTCATTATAGATAGTTGTGAGCCACCATGTGGTTTTGTGACTTGAACCCAGGTGTTCTGGTAGAGGAGCCAGTGCTCTTAACCTCTGAGCCATCTCTCCAGCCTGGAATGTTTCAATCTTGAAACTGCTTCTCAAGTGGTTTCATCTGTAAAACAGGACTGTAGTCATCACATCAGATGGCGTGGCTTGGTGATGGGGATGTCTACCAACCTTCTGAAGGGAGGAGCAACAAAGACAACTCTTTTCCAGTCCCTTGAGCTGGGGCTTGTTTGGGTCTTGCACCACACAGCAGCCTTTAACATTGGGATTCCCTGACATGGCAGCAGTGAATGCAGACCTCATGGATGTGACCAGAACTCTGGAGGACCATGATCAAGGTAGCCAGCTCAGGGCCACTGTGTAGCCTTGGGTTTCTTGCAGATCCTACACATGTAACAGAAACAACTAGAAGAACAAAAGGGTTGTGTTCTGGGATGCCTTGAGTCCATCTGCATCGAGGGACAATAGTTTTGAGGCAATGGCTCCTGGCATGAACACATGACCAGTTTCCTATTTGTTTTGAAGTAGGATCCATGATGTTGTCTAGCTGGCCTTCAACTGAACAGTAAGGCAGTTTTATTGCACTCACTGTGTGAATATGACCCTGACCAGCTTCCTGTATTTTACAACAGAACAAAGCAAAGCAAAAGCCTTAAGGCAGTCCCTTGAGTGGTTCCTCTACATCCCTCAGGTCTGAGGCAGAATTGGATGGCAGGGAAGCTAACTGCTGCCCTGAACTCTGATTGCACTGAGGGGATACTCCGAGCCTCTTCCCACCTGAGCCCACTTTTGTCAAGACCTGTGATATGTAGCCTAGAGTGTGTGTGGCCACAAGACTATTTCGAAAATTCTATTTGCTGTCCTTTCTTTCCTCCCTCCTGGCATCCACCAGTCTTATGGATTCAGAATCTATACTACCTGGGTGTTCAGGCACATCTCCAGTAAGAGGCAAGTGTTCCACCACTGAACCCTATCCTATCTCGTCTTCAGTATTTGTGAGTCTCACTGTGACCTCAATCCATGATTGTATTTTAGCCTCCTGAGTCCTGGCCAGAGTGTGCACCAACACACTCGATTAAATGCTAAGTTCTTTGACCTCTCCAATCAGGTGTTTGGAGTTAACATGTTAAGACATTTGACATGGTATCTGACAGCTGTCTGAAGGCACTGGCACTGTGTGGTGCTTGACTGTAGTGATCAAGAGCAGGGTGTGGGTGAGACACTAGCCAAGATCACAGAGATCTTGGGGAGGGTGGATTTGCCCAGGCATGGTGAGTTTTTAAATGTTTGGATGAGCCATGACCTCAAGCTGCTCTGGCCTGAGAAAAGGTGAGAATGGGAAAAGGGAGCCCAGTTTGTGATGTCCAGGAATGTACAGACTAATATGGAAGCTGGTGTGGAGTACTAATGGTCACTTTGCTGTGAAAGAAGCAAGCCCTACTTCTAGTTAGCCTGAAGCAGAGGCAGCACTTGGAAGAAAGGTGCCAACTGAGTTAAAAGTACAGGGTGGGGACCTGGCATGGTGGCTCAGACCTTTAATCCCAGCACTCAGGAGGCAAAGGCAGGCAGATCTCGAGTTCAAGGCCAGCCTGGTTTATAAAGAGAAACCCTGTCTCAAAAAAAACCGAAAGACAAACAGGGTGGGAAATCAGCTGGGTGTGAAAGCCCTGAAAGTCAGGAAGGGAGCAGCAAAGGAACTAAGACTGACCTGCTGGCATTGCAGAGGACGCACCGATTTAGGTTTATTGTCTCAGTAGACACTGAATGATCCTGTGGGTTTAGCTAGGTGGAGTTGGCTGGCTCAGTCTTCCAGAAGTAGGGGTGCAAACGATGCAGTAAAGCCTACCAATTCCACCTCACTCTGGAGGCACAGGTTTCCAAAGGTTCACCCCTTCAAGAACACCCCTAAGTCACTGTTCCCATCCAGTAAGGGCTGGAAAAAACTAAACACGAGACTGCATAACAGAAGCTGAGAAGGATGACAGTTTATAAACATTTGGAATTTTATTTAAAAAAAAAAATCACAACCATGAACATTGTTACAATTAGAGGCCCTCTTGGTTCTCCACAATGATACTGAGCATGCTCACAAGGGGTTCCCATTGTTAAGTCTTAAAACAACCATCTTTAAAAGAAAAAAAAAACTCAGCACACTACCATTTAACTTGTTTTAATGTTTCTTCACAAATGGTGAAAATACTAAAGTACAGACAAGGAATAATCATAATGTTGTGGCCAACATTATAAATATGGAATTATAAATTTAAAACATTTTCTGGTTTAAAAAATAAATCTGGTCGTCAATGCAGCTCTGCAGGTCTCTCTAGTAGGGCCGGTCTCTACGTTCCTGACGGTGCTCGCCTCTGCAAAGTAAAGGGACGCTTTAGTTCAAATGAGGAAGAAAGACACAGAGAGCCCTATCAGAGCCCAGTTGCTCCAAGAGACTCACTGCAGCAGAGGTTGGGAAGGGCAGCGCTCTCCCCACCACATACTTATCCATTTTCCCAGGTCCTCCACGTCCGCCTCTTCTTCCTCCCATCTGTTCCATCAATGGTCCAGGAGGACCCCCAGGACCACCTCGTCTTCCTCCACCAAATCCACCTCGGTCCATGCCACGGCCACCTCGGAAGCCACCTCTGTCTCCACCTCTGCCACCTCTGAACATTCCACCAGGACCACCACGGTCCATAAGTCCACCTCTTCCTCCCCGCATGCCACCAGGGCCACCTCGGCCACGATCACCACCTAAGGCAAGAGTAGTGGCAGGAGAGTCAGTCAAAGGAGTAGAGGCTGAGGCTCTGTGGACACAGTGGTGGATCTGCTAATCCTTCTAGAGCAGACACCACTCAATCACCAGGAAGCTGAGGGACTCCAGGAAACCTCTACCTACCCGGAGGTGGGAAGGGTGGCGGGAGGAAGCCCTCAGGCTTGGGGGCCTTACACTGGTTGCATTCCGTTCTCCAGGCGAAGTTCTGGTTTCCACAGCCCCTGCATAAAGTTGTACCATAGCAGAAATCACCAACAGAACAGAGGTAAGTGGAGAGAGCCACACACATTCTATCCACAGTCATGGGATTCCAGGCATGAAACACTAGGTCTCAGGCAGCGATGCACCCAGCAGCTCAATCAGATCCCTACCCACAACAGTACTGCCCAAGCAGGAATGGGGTGCTCTCAGTCTGCAGGGGGAGGTACATACGGATTGGGACACTGCCAATCTCCGGCTCGGTGCTGGACATTTCCTCCTCCAGAGGGGTTCCCTCGGGAGCCCCGGGGTCCTCGTGGGGGGAAGCCGCCTCTGTCTCCTCCACGGCCTCCCATGCGACCCATGGGCCCTCCAGGACCTCCTGGGCCACCAGGACCTACAACAACAATCAATCACCTCTTCATTCCAACTTTGCTACAGGAAATTCTTCCATGGGCCCAGAGTGCTGGCCATGCAGAGGTTTTGCTGGAAGGAACTTCCACCCCCTCTAGCCAGTTAACCCAAATAGTACAAACATGCAACGTTGGCTCAATGGTCTAGTATCAACTTTACACATCCTTTTAATTTACTGCTCTACTAAGTTTCTCAAGGGCAAAAATTACTGGGGGAAAAAAAACAACCCCGTTTAAAAACTAACACAAAAGTAGCTAAAGTGCTCAATTAATACCTCCACGAAGTGGTGGTGGCATCCCTCTGCCCTCACGAGGTGGCATGCCACCCCGCATGCTGTTCATTGGAGGCTTCTTTCGGGCAAGAGAAACTTTAAGTTTGCTTCCTTGAAAATCCTTTCCTGGAAAAAGATAACAGAACATCAGTGATCCCCACACTTCAACTCTTCCCTCTCCAAGCAGACACTTTCCAACAAATTCCCCCTTACTGAACTTGTCCACCTCCTGAAGCATAAAAACCTGCCCTCTCAAATCTCTAGGATCTTTCCTGGTATGATTAGAGATATATCACAGTTGGGAAGGCTTGTTTAACATATACAAAGGCTTGGGTTCAATCCCTAGCACTGTGTAAGACTGGGCATGGTAGCCAGCTAGCCAATGCCTATAATTTCAACATTTGGAAGTAGAGTAGGCCTGGAAGATTAGGAAGCACAAGTCATCAATAGCCACATGTGGAGTTTTGGCCAGCCTGGACTAGATGACAAGCCAAAGAGAAAGAGAGAGAGAACAAAGGCTGTTAAAGATATTTATTTAAGAAAGGTTATGTGGCACACTCCTGTAATCCTAGCATATGGTAGAGAGACTGCCATATTTGAAACCAGCCTGCCCACACAATGAAAATGTTACTTAAAAGACATCAAAATCAAAGGCCTAGGGATAAAACTCAGCACTCGGGAGGCAGAAGGATCTGAGTTCAAGGCCAGCCTGGTTTACACAGAGAAACCCAGTCTTGAAGATTCCCCACTCCAAAGATGCAACTGCCCTAGCCTAATTATCAGAACTTGGTGGTGGCTGTTGGCCTTGAAACAAACAATGTACAAAGACATTTCCCTTCTGTGTATGTATGTCTCTCTCATGGCGCTAGAAACTGAACCCAGGGTCTGTACACATTAGGTGAGCTAGAGCAAGGCAGCTTTGCAATAAAACACACAATACAGGGATATTCTGACCCAGGACCAGTGTCTGTGTCCTTTAACAGTTGAAGAGGAACATGACGAGCAACTTCTGCAGTAGATCGTCTTACTGTTTCAGCTCTCAAATTCCTCCCTCCTCCTGTACTGTGGTCCAGAAAAGGTTAAGTACATGATTCTGCATCTAGACTCTAGAGAATTGTATTTTAACGGTTTCCAATATAGTACATGTTCTCTCGGAAGGTCACACACACAACTGTTCTAAGTTCCTAAATATGCCTGAGTGAGCAGAATTCAGAGCAATAAGAAACACGTCATACCATCAAACCATTCCACAGCAGCCTTGGCAGTTGGCGGATCTTCATAGGACACTGTGGCATCACCTTTAGGTTTTCCTGTCTCTTTATCCAAGTAGATGTGGATCATGGGTTGCCCAGTTCTCTTGTTCATCTACAGACAAAACAATAATTAGGATGTGACTATAACACCTGAGTCTTAAAGAAGTTCATAGTTACAGGGCGGTGGTGGTGTACTCCTTTAATCCTAGCACTCAGGAGACAGAGACAGGTGGATCTCTGTAAATTCAAGGCCAGCCTGGTCTACAGACTGAGTTCCTGGACAGCCAGGACTACACAGATGAACCATGTACCAAAACAAAACAAAACAAGCCAAACATTCACACACATAAATTGGTGGCAAGCATTTCTGCCTTTTTTGGGGTGGTGGTGGTGGATATTTTTCTAGACAGGGTTTTTCTGTGTAGCCCTGGTAGGATTAAAGGCGTGTGCCATCACTGCCTGACCAAGCATTTTATCTCCTTGAGCCATCTTTGACAGTATTAAGACTTAAAAACAAAATTATATGTATGTGTGAGCCTTCAGAGGCCAGCATAGGGTGTCAGATCCCCTGAAACTTAAGTCATGGTTGTGGCTCACCATGTGCGTGCTGGGAACTGAACCTGGGTCACCTGATAAAGCAGCAAGTGCTCTTCATTACTTAGTCATGATGCAAGCTGGATATAGTTGTTCATGCCTATAATCTCAGCACTCAGAAGGGTGAGACAGAAGGAACATCACTGGCTCCAGGTAAGATTGGGCCACAGGGAGCGGGACACTGTCTCAAAAGCTCTAAAATTATACATTGCATCAGTCAATACTATTTTTTGTTTTCGTGTTTCCAAGACAGGGTTTTTCTGTCTACCCCGGCAGTCCTGGGACTGCTCTGTAGACCAGGCTGGCCTCCCAAGATTAAAGGTGTGTGCTACCACTGTCTGGCAACCAATACCATTTTTTTTAAAAAAGAACACAGCAAAATAGTCATATAAATGAAATGTCATTTTAAAAAGATTTTATAGCCCAGAATGCCTGCATGTATGCATGTGTACCTCATGTCTGCAAATACTCACAGAATCCAGAAGAGGATGTCAAATCCCCTGGAACAGCAGTTACAGAGGGTTGTGAGTGTTGGGACTTGGGAAGGACAGCAAATGCTCTTTAAGTCATCTATCCAGCCCCAAATGAATGAGCATTCTATTTGTGAATGTAAGCACACTATTTATGTGTTGGTTCCCTTGACAATTGTGAGCGGCCATGTGGGTGCTGTGAACTGAACCTAGGTCCTCTGGAAAAGGAACCAGTGCTCTTGACTCCTAAGCAATCTCTCCAGTCCCACAATCTTTATTATAACAAAACTGATGGCAAACTACTGACTTAACCAGAGTTAATTATTTTTTTTAAAAGATTTATTTATGTATACAACATTCTGCCTCCATGTTTGCCTGCCATCCAGAAGAGGGCATTAGATCTCATTACAGATGGTTTGTGAGCCACCATGTGGTTGCTGGGATTTGAACTCAGGACCTCTGGAAGAGCAGCCAGTGCTCTTAACCTCTGAGCCATCTCTCCAGCCCCACCAGAGTTAATTATTAACCCAATTAATACTAGAACTATATGTACATGTACTCATGTATGTATGTATCTGTATGTCTCTATACAGCTCCGCCCCAAATAGCTGGCTGGGTGGTGCTGGAGTACACATTTAATCCCAGTACTCAGGAGGCAGAGGCAGGCGGATCTGTGAGTTTGAGTTCAAGGCCAGCCGGGTCTATAGAGCGAATTTCAGGACAGCTAGGACTGTTACACAGAAAAACCCTGTCTTGAAAAACCAACCAACCAACCATACACGAAAAGACTGACAAGCTGGCTCAGCAGGTAAAGGTACATGTTGCCAAGTCTACAACCTGAGTTGATATCTAACATGGTGGAGAACTCACTGATTTACAAGTCATCCTTTTATCTCCATATACATATTGAGATGCATTTTTAAATGCAATAAACTAAACAGAAGTAATCAACAGGCTCCTCCCCCTCTCCCCCCCAGGATCTCCCTGTGAAGCCATGGCTGGCATCAACTCAGAGATCGGCCTGCCCCTGCCTCTGGAGTGCTGGGGTTAGAAGGATATGTCACCACACCTGGCTAATAATCAACATCTCAAACATAAAATATAAGCACAGAATTGGGACTTTCACTTTTGCCCAGAGTGGATAGGACAACAGAAAATATAACAGCATATGGTGAATGTGTGTGTATGCCTAAACATAGAGAACATGGGCTATTCTTGCAAAAGACCTATGTTCAATTTACAGTACTGATGCCAGACTTTGCAACTGCTGGTAGCTCCAGTTTCACCAAAGACACCCTCTTCTAGCCTTCTTGGGGGTACCTACATGAATTCAATACAGAGACAAACACTCAGAGATGTTCTAGATGGGGTTAAACCTGTAATGCAGACTGGACAGCAGCTGTGCAAAGAGGGCTGATCAGACAACTGACACGTTACCAATCCCTGGATCCCACAAAGGGGAAGGAGAGACATGACTCTCAAACTGACCTCTGACCTCCAGAGATAGTCTGTGGATCGTGTATATATCCTCCCACATTTACACAAATATATGGATCTTTTTTCTTTTTCTTTTCTTTTGGTTTTTCGTAGCTTTGGAGCCTGTCCTGGAACTAGCTCTTGTAGACCAGGCTGGCCTCGAACTCACAGAGATCCACCTGCCTCTGCCTCCTGAGTGCTGGGATTAAAGGCGTGTGCCACCACCGCCCAGCCACAAACATATGGATCTTAAATAACTGTAAAGACAGACAATGCAGAAGAACCTATTTTCCTGGCTATGGAGACTCAGAACAAAGCTGCTGGGACACATCAACCAAGTGTACCAGTCAGCCAATAGTTACATATGGGTAAACCTTTCAGTAAGATGTCACAACAGGCCTGTAAACAGGAAAAAGGAAAAGAAGTCAACAAAAAGCAGATCTGATAGCTAACAATATTTAAACCAAGAACTTCTAGCCCAGCCAGGTGTGGTAGCAATGTGCTTTTAATCCTAGCTCTAGGGAAGAAACAGGTAGGATTATCAGCCTGGCTTACATGGCCAGCTTCATGTCATCCATCTTTAAAAACAAAAGCAAAACAAGTGGTGGGACACGCTTTCATTCCCAGCACTCAGGAGGCAGAAGCAAGTGGCCTGTGAGTTCCAGGCCAGCCTGATCTACAAAAGCTAGTTCCAGGGCAGTTAGGACTATTACACAGAGAAACCTTGTCTTGAAAAATCAAAATACAACAAACCAACGACGACAACAACAAAAATCAAACCAAACTACAAAGAACTTCTAGTCACCAAAAGAATATAAATACATGAACAAGATAAAGGCTGAAAGAAGGTACTTCCAACAGACAAAGACTAGCACTCAATCTATACAGGGCCAGAGTTGGTTTATTAGTTAAGAGTAACTGGCTGCTCTTTTAGAGCAGTTGGGTTCAATTCCCAGCAGCCACACCACAGCTCACAACTATAATTCCAGTCCCAGGAATATATCACCTTTCTTCTTTCCTCTGAGAGTACCAGACATGCACACAGTGCACACACAGACATAACACTCATAAAATAAGTCAATCTTTTTGTTGCTGTTATATTTGAGATAGGGTCTCACTATGCAGAACAGGCTGGTCTTGAACTCATAGAAATCTACCTGTCTTTGCCTCCAGAGAGCTAGGAATAAAGGTATGTCACCATAGCTAGGCAGCGCTGGCTCACATTTAATCCCAGCACTCAGGAGGCAGAAGCAGGCTGATCTCTGTTTGAGGTCAGGCTGCCTAGTCTTCAAAGTAAATTCCAGGATGGCCAGGGCTGTTACACAGAGAGACCCTGTTGTGTGTGTGGGGGACGGAGACACACACACACACACACAAACCCCAAGAGGGATCACCACACCTGCCCTAATTTACTAGTGTATTATATTCTCAGAATTTGGCTGCTTAATAGGAATGTGAAATAAAATATTATTGAAACTACATATTTTAGAGATGAAAATAAAATTTAAGTCTAAGGATGAATTCAATTGTTATATGCCAAGTAATTAGATAATATATCTAAATCAGGTGTGTGGTACACACCTTTAATCCCAGCACTAGGAAGGCAGAAGCATGTGGCACTCTGTGAGTTCCAGGCCAACTGGAGCTTCATAGTGAGACTCTGCCTTTAAACAAAAATCAAAATTCACAAAACTCTAATTCTTTGTTTTTACTGTTGTCGTTAAATTCCCTCTGAGACTGGGTTTGTCTGAGCACACCAGACTGCCTCAAACTCAGACATCCTAGCAAACCTTCAATTCTTATTGAAAAATGAATCTGTAAACATTTAAATGCCTCTATATATTATTACACAATTTATTCTTAGTGCTTGTATAAACATTTGAACAATTAATAATTTGAAACCATGTCTCCAAGTAATTAACTATTCAGGGAATATTAAGAAAAACCTAGCTTTACTTTTTTTCCTCAACAGAAAAAGACAAATTTATCTTTAAATTAAAAAACAAACAACAAAACAGATTTAGTAAAAGAACCAACAGCTGCTTAGCATTTTCATCTACAAAAACTGTCTAAAGTTGGTGCAGTAGTACCAGACTGTAAACCTGGCACTTGGAAGGTGGAGGCAGAAAGATCAGCCTATCCTGTAATACAAAAGAACTTGTCCCCCTGTCCCCCAAAAAGACGATGACAACAATAACACCTCCCTCAACAGAAACCCAGCTACCAGGAGAAGAAGCTATTTATCTCAAGGGCCTTGTGCATTATATTATGTACACCAGGTAAGTGTTCCATCACTGGGCTTATAGCTCTCAGGCCTTAACACAGGGTCTTGCACCACACAGTGTTTTAAGGAGTAAACTACAAGGTACCTATCTATCGACAAAAGAGTCAGGGAACTTCATCAACAATTCTTGGCATGGTTTTGTTATTTCAAACATGTCTTGTTGGCTCACTTTCTGCTGGCTCACTTGATCACTAGCCACTTACCTTGACAACCCCACACTGCTTAAAGAAGTCTGCCAGATCATCCAGAGTCACATTGTCATTTAAACCTTGCACATAAATTGCACTGTTGTCAGAATCTTCATCAGGATCTATAGGAAGGCCTTCCATAGAAAATAAGATAAAACAGAATTACTGTCCTGTATTAATGGTGGCTTCTTCTTTTTGGGGGAAAGATAAGCTGGCCTCACACTGCTAATTCTCTTTTTTAACCTCACCCCACCAGGAGCTAAGAATAGGGACTTCTTAAGCAACTGAACATTATTATCAAACAATATTTATAACAAAAGCAAGAGAACAACCAATCATACTGATAGTAAGATGGAAATTTTTGGTTCCTTTAAAACAACTGTAAAAGGAAGCCCCAAGTTGTCTTTGCCAAGAAGGGCATCAGTCTACAAGGCTGCTGATCTCTCTCTCTCTCTGGAAGGTTGCTGACCTCTTACTTCTATGGTATTTACTCAAAACAGCACAAGGTAAAGTTCAAGAATTCAAAGTTACCTAGATCAAGATCTGGTCCTTCATCCATGGGTCCTGCCAATCAGGAAAAGATCATATAAGATATTATTAGTGCAAGCCTTGCAAGCTACAAATCTTACAAACACACACAGCTATCTACTACACCACCATTTGATGGGGGACTCATTAATTCAAAATGACCCGCACTGCTAAAATGGAGCAGTGCCCCTTTAGCGTTTGTGAAGTTTGCTAGGGTTTCTTTTTCCTTTGCTCGTTGGTTTCTAAACCATTAACCAAATACACTCTTAATGCTTTATGTGCCAAATTAGTGTTAAATTAAAGCCAAAACCTTTCCTCCACATAAACCAAATTAAAGCTGTACTCTCCCCCATATTATAGAAGCAGTTGCTCAATACTTCAAGTTACCCTTTGTTTTGTAACCATAGGTTAACCTTATAACCCCTAAGACAATGCCGGCAGTACCCATTAGTCTCTTTTGTATAGATCATTTTTAAACCACTTATGAAACTAGTAAAAATTATAGTTTTCTAAAAACTGACTGTATTTTTTTTAAACACTATCCATGGTAATACTCAAAAACTTACCACCAGGCTTATTGAAGCCACCTCGCTCTCCAGCGCTGCTGGGGGGATAAACGAAGAAATGAAGGCCTTTCCCTTTAAAAGCCAGTACCGCTCTGAGCCTTGCGGGGGCTCGTGGGGAAGAAGGGCACTGGCTAAACACATCTCCAAACAATGCATCTCTCTCATCTTGTCACTATGCCTTTCTTCAGGGCAGCTCGCTCAAATTTCCTTAATATACAACCTTGCTTGTTTGATTGGACACACCAGTGTGGCTGGTTTCTTTCATGTCAGGGGCTGGTATTAATAGTGCAATACTTGGCAAATTAAGGAAGGAAAAAAAAAACCCCTAGACCCAAACACCCACCCCATCAGCTGAAACACCAGGGAGCTTGGTGTAGAACTGTGAAGGCGGAGACAATTGCTGTGATGAACCTTTCCAAGTTCATAAAGGTGCACCCTCAACCTCTCCCAAGGAAGAGCCAAATGAGGCCCTAGGCTTCCTAACAAGTAACAGTATAATAGAACAGGAGACAACCGCATTAAATGTCTACAACACACATCAGAGGACGCATCCAGCCAATCTTCAGCATAAAGCCATACAGTCCAGGGCCCTAATGGATTCAACAGTTACTGTGAAAGGAGAATTTACAACAAATACCAAGGCTCAGTGGACTGGGGGTGCAACTTTATAGACATACCAGTTAAGAAGACTATGGCAATATATACACTATAATACAGAGAGAAGAGGGAAGATGAATTGTCGGTTTTTTGGGGGAGAGAAGGCAGTATTTCCTAGGGTTAAAAAAGGTAGCTCCCCAGTGGGAAGACCTGACATTTTCTTAACCAGTATTGCACCTTTAATACCTAAATATACAATTAATTTCAAGCTGTTGCATGCAGCTTTGCTTCTCTTTTAAAAGTACACACCATAAAATGTTCTCTCTCTTCAAACACAAAGTTTACACTTTAATGTTACACAATTCTAGAGTATTATACCTCCTCTGGTTCATTACCAAACAACAAGTATGCAGTTACCAAAGTTACAGAAGGATTCCATTTATACAATGAATACATTTTGTTTAAAATATTCTATGTATATTTTTCCTCTCCATATGGACACCGTGTCTAGTCCCACTTTTCATTATGCTGCCGGCTGAGTACTGAGTACGGGTACTTTTTAAGTATTGAAGTGTATACAAGGCTCTCACTTTGTAACCTGTAGCATATAAATGCGACAAAGCATGTTAAAAAGTTTCCACGTTTAACAGCCAATGAAAATATCAAAATACTGAGGCAATGAAAAAGGGCATGTTAACAACATTGAGCGCCTTACCTGGAGCAGACACTGAAAACCATCACCACACCACAATAAAAAAGGGGAAAGGAAACTGCCCCGTGTCCTGTCCTCACAGGATCCAACAGACTGCTTCACAGTCTGTTAAAAACCTATGGGGTAGGCCATGGTCTCTTCTATGGCTCCAGGAGAGACTTGTCATCCAGAAAGATGGGCCCCTCTAATAGTAGTCTAACAAAGTCAGTAGAATCATTACTTCTGGAGTATTAGGTGAATAAACTTCAAATTGCTTTTGCAATTGAAAAATACTAAGAATTCTAGGTGATTTGAGACGTGATGATAGTAATTTCAAGTGTCTATGTCTATTTTAAAACATCCATAAAGACGTGAAACCTTTATAATGGAATAATATCCAAATCAGAAGACCAATTTTTACTTTGTCAAATTATTCATAAAAATTTGCATGTTATGAAATAGCTTTTTCCAATAAAGATTTCACTTAAGACTTTATTAAAGTTATGCAGAATAAATAAAACATTAACTATCTTTCAGTAGTATAGAAATTTGCTAGTACGTGAACAGGTCAAATGAATCGCTTTGAAGTTTCTATAAAAAAGAATTGCTAGCTTTTCTTTGAAGTTACCCCAAAATCAAATTTATACTCACTACAACATTCTGCATAACTTTTTAACTAGTTTATATAGGGACAGAACACACACATAACTAAATCTGGATTATGTTAACCACCAACATCATACCTCAAGTATAGACACCAGAAAGGAATGAGGGATGGAAGGAGGGAGGGAAGGGAAGGCAGAGGCAGCAGGGTCACGTTACTGATCTAAACAGTTTTCTAAACCAGATCGTGCCATCAATCACAATGGTCAAACCAATTTAGACTTTTAAAATCTCCAATAGGGAGCGATGCTATACTCATACACATTACTCTGTAAAAAAGTTATTAGATTGTTCTGTGCTCCAACTCAGGCCATGGTTTAAGAGTTACGGGGCCAGTCTTCACCATGTTCAACAATTCTGGGTACAAACACTGGAAAACAGCTGCATCCTTTTTCTGCAGTACATACACCAGGTATTTTAAGACAACTGTTCAAAGTTCACTAGTTAAAACCTAGGTTGTTAGATGGTTGTGTGTGTTCCATCCCAAATCTATTACCCAAAGAGGTTCTCACCTCTGAACACCATGAAGGGGACTGAAAGCTCTAGTTTCAAAGCCATTATTTGCTCTCCCCAACCCAACGAAGGTTACTGGCAGGGAAAAAAAACAAACTGCCACTTAAATGACATTTCCATGTTTTAGAAGATAGCTTGACCTCAACAGATTGTCCATGGAAATGTGGAATAAATTTCTTATGTCTTTCAGTCCCTTCTTCCCATTGAAAATCCTATGGATGAAGCAAAATTAGGTAAAAGGAGAAAAGGTTTGCTCTTACCCCATTCCACCGCGTCCTCCTCCCCGCCCACCTCTGCTCATGCCTCCACGATCAAATCCCCCTCTTCCCCTGCCCCGGTTATCAGGGCCACTCATGCTCCGGTTCTCTCCTGGTCCGGAAAATCCTCCAGACTCCTGCCCATAAACACCCATGCTACTGGGGTGGTCCTGTCGGAATGAACCTGAGGAAAAGAGTCACATCTGTAAGCCACAGATATACCACTGCCTGACATCCTTTCTCTTGGAATCATGAACCCCTCAATTGTAAGCAACTGTATATGTACTACACTGGAAGTACTTCTACCAGAAGGCTCCCTTAAAGAACTGTTGACTCAACAAGGCTAACACATTCTTGTATAGCCAGGCTATAATAAACTACTTCCAAAGGGAAAAGGTGTCCTGGAAAAAAACACATTCACAAGTTTGGGTCTCCAAAAGCAGTTTCTTTGCACTACCCTCCAGAAACAAAAGTAGAGCCGGGTTTTCTAGGGCTCTGAGTTATATAGCAAGGAGCCTTAGTCATTCCAGTCAAAAAAGCACAAATGAAACAAAAAAGACAGCCAGGGTCTACCCAGAAAAACCCTGTCCCGTAAAATAAAACAAAACCAAAAAAAAGCAACAAGTGAGGCAGAAATTAAATAGTAAATGAAGATATTTTTGGGTTTTAGTTTCTTCTCCAAATGTAAGTATAAGCACAGGGACTCCATGGTAGAATTTGTTTTTAAGACCCTGGGCTTAACCCCCCAGCAGAAAACAAAAATCAGTTCCACTCAAATCATCTCCAAAAGATTTAAAAATTCCTCCGAACTATAGTAAGGACTCTGTTCCTCTGCTTTATGGATTCACACAAAAATCAAAACACACAGTTTTTACTTGGCTATCAGAAACCCCAGTAGCCCTCTACAGCTATCTTCCCACTCTTAATGATTCGGGGCAGGTCCTAAAGAATGCCAGCCCTACTTGCTGCAGACAGCCCGCCCTGCTGACTGAATCCAGACTATTCTCCAGAATGTTATGCCTCACACTCATACCCTTGACTCCAGAAGCAAACAGTGTTAACAAGCAGCCCCCATTTTCAGAAACTCCAAGCACAAACACTCATATTTATTTATCTCTCTTAGCAACTCACTCTGCTGCCCGTAGCTGCTGCTCTGTTGGCTATATTGACTTGGAGCCTGGCTGTAGGATCCAGTCTGAGGGGGGTAACTAGTGGGAGGCTGCTGCCCATAGCTGCTTTGTTGACCATAACTACTCTGCTGTCCATAGCTGCTTGGTTGCCCATAGGTGTTCTGCTGAGAGTAACTGCTCTGATCGTAACTAGTTGGCTGTGAAGAGGAGTAGCTGAAAGGAAAAAAAACAAAAAACAAGTTTTCAGGAAGGAAAAAAGGCATGTTATTTTTCCCAAGACCCCAAATACAAGACATTCATGGGTATCCTAATAGATACTTTTTCAGTGTCATTAGTCTCACTATATGCAGCCCAGGCCTTTAACTTCATGAGTGCTGGATTACAGATATGCTTCACTGTATCTGGCCAAGGCAACATTTTTTTATATTTATTATAATAACAAAGCTTTAAATATTAGAGAGAAAATCAAAACAACTCATGTATGCTCTGGGCTGCAGTTTACAGCTCTCATTTAAAACAGTATTTATTTTGAACTACACTTACGGCAAATCCAGGAGTTCATATGGGCAGAATATGTACATGTGCCCTTACAAACAACTAACACAGTGAAACTATTTTAACAAATTAACCTTTAAAGACTCAATTCTGCCAATTCATTTGACACTTCAAATGAGGCACAGGTCAGAAAACTTCGAGTTTTCCTTATTTTAAAGAAACCAAAATTGGACAGTGTAGCTACGGTGGTTAATTTAATGAAGGACAACAGAGTTTGAGCTGGAGTAGTTCAAAGGTAGAATACCTGCCCAGCAATGATCAAGACCCTGGATCCTAGCACTGCAACGGGTGGTGGGGAGGGAAGACTTGTCCCTACTTTACCCATGGTGACTGCATTTGAGAAGACAGTTTCTATGGTTCTATGAAGAAATGTTTAAAACATTTCTGTTTCTCATACTTATAAGTTAATTGCAAGAGCAAAAATAAGTTTTTGGTCAGTATTTATAGTTATTAAGATAGATCCCAGACACCACTATAGGAACCCAAAACTGAGGTATGAACATTAACTATTATGTAGTCAAGAGTTATGAATCAGTCAGAAAACAAATCTTACCTAAGGAAGCCAATGCTAGTTGGTTAACAACCTGAAAAGAAATATCTGTCTTGTTATGTTATTTACTGGCCACAAAGGAGAGACTGACCTGGTAGGAGGATAGGATGGAGGTGCGGTGACTGGCTGCATGGGGTAGCTCCCAGGTACCTGGGGATAACTGTAGTTACTCTGTCCATATCCTAGGCTGGGCTGGTTATAACCCCCTGTGCTAGATTGAGGTTGACTAGTCTCAGCGGGCTTGTTACCATCCTGTGGTCTAAAAGGAGAAATAAAATAGTCAGACTTAGTTTCAATGACTCCCAAGCCCCAGATTAAGAACCCTACAGTTCTGTGAGCAACAGGAAACATTAAGACCAAGCTTGAAAAAAGAAAATAAACCCAGTATCAGTCCATCAGTATTTGCTGGAAGAGAATACTAAGGGAAGTGAACAGTGTACTTCATTTGTTTTGTACCTTTTTTGGGGGGGGCTGTTTGTTTTTCAATACAGGTTTCTCTGTGTAGACTAGGCTGTCCTGGAACTCAAGAGATCCACCTGCCTCTGCTCCCAAGTGCTGGGATTAAAGGTGTGCGCCACTGCACCTGGCTGGACTTCATTTGTTCTGTCTTAGTAGTTACTAAGGGACTTTCATCATATTATATTGAGTAAGTAATGGAGGGAGGAAAGAAGAAAACACTTTTCTTTTTTAAAGTGAACTTCTGAAGATAAGAAATTTGAAAGAAATCTGAACAACAATGTAAACTGAAGTTTAATTTTGTTTAAGCTACTTATTTACTAGAAACAGATTAGAAAAGACACTTTCTAACTTGGGCTGCTGTAAAGTCACTTAACCTTCCACAGCAGTCTCTACAAGACAGGGGCAGGGATGTACCTTCCATCCCATGCTCAGATGAAATAACTTAGGACCCCCAATTCCTTATGGCCCCAGTAGTTTACACCAAGGCAGTAGCAGAGTTAACTTAGGGCTAGCTCAAGCAAAGCCCAAATCAGCAGGTGGACAAGGGAAGATGCAAAAGTACTGGCTTCTTCACTGAGATGAAATGGGCCGTAATATAAGGTTCCTCTTTCCAGTGAGAAAGGGGTAACGACTGTTGATCAAGAGACAGCTATTTTTTTTAAAGATTTATTTATTTATTATGTACAGTGTTCTGCCTGTCTGTATGCTTGCTGGCCAGAAGAGGGCACCAGATCTCACTACAGATGGCTATGAGCCACCATGTGGTTGCTGGGAATTGAACTCAGGACCTCTGGAAGAGCAGTCAGTGCCCTTAACCTCTGAGCCATCTCTCCAGCCCAGTTAGCTATTCTTAAAGGTAGCCAGCTCAGAAAACTTAGCTTGGGGGTGGAAACACAAAACGATGATCTATCAAAACCCAACTGATACACAAAGTAGTATATCCCATTGTGGCTTGGATATACATACCAATGCATGAGAGCATCACATGGGACTTTGCACATCTGATAAAATTCTGTAATACCTAAGTCAATTGCAATGGGACCTTCTAGGAACCAGCCGGTTAAATTTATAACTACTGTACAGGCTGTCTATTGGATATCAACTACGAGTGGCTCTGATTACTCACTGTGCATTTTAGAAGTAATTTCACGAGTGTTTGCCAGAGCTAATGTCTTACCTCTACAGCAGATAAAAAGTCTAGGTTACAAGTTGATCTCTTGTTTATTCCCTAAAAAGTCTTCATTCAAATCAGAATTCAGTGTTCCTTCAAGACTGTATGCAGAAGTCACCTAAGTGCATTGTCTAAAGCAAAGACCTGAAATCTTCTGTTAAGTAATAATATACACCACTTATCTACCAACCAGCCATGGAGTATGAACTTTATTGGACTCTTAATATTTACCACATAGCTGGGTACCCACGAATTTATTTGTCTATGACTTTTGTTCCAAACTACTACACCATATGGAAGAAATCATGCTTCAACTGAGGCAATAATTCTTTCTAGACATAGAAATATCCTTTACTGATAACTGGATCATATACTACTTCTGACTCACGTGTAATCCACCCATCCTATTCTATCAGCAACTGCATTATTTCCTAAAGGAAAAGGAGTTACCAATTTACAGGGTTAATAAACCAAAGATAAGTATCAAAAGTATAAGTCTATTGGTAGTTAAACAATGTGGGAAAACATAATTTTCTTGTGTTTAGAAAAGTAAAACAGTCTCTTCCTTCCCCTAGAGTAAGTTCTGAAACCAGGCAACTGATAGTCCTCATTTTTGGTTCCCAGACAGCACCATTTCTTTACCAGAATACTTGTA
This sequence comes from Ondatra zibethicus, assembly GCA_004026605.1. Lineage (NCBI taxonomy): Eukaryota > Metazoa > Chordata > Mammalia > Rodentia > Cricetidae > Ondatra > Ondatra zibethicus. The sequence continues at coordinate 53,026 of PVIU01001566.1, read as the reverse complement.
TGCTGTGCACCAGCACCCTGACTGCTGTAAAGACTGTGAGGACAGTCAATACCCAGGGTATGTGAAGAGCCATCAGAGGGAACTAAGTCAGGGACAGTCTAAGTGTACAGAGTTACTCTTTCCTTCATATCCAAAGCTGATGTATCAGAGGAATATGCAACTACTGCCTTACCTTGTAGGTGCAGTGGCTGCTGGCTGCTGGCCATAGGCTGGGTAGGCAGGCTGGGTGCCATATGCAGACTGAGCTGCATAAGAGGCCTGGGTTGTGGTGACTGTAGCAGTGGTGGTGTCATAAGCACCAGTACCATATCCTTGTACAGGCTGGCTGTATGCCTGGGGGGCAGTTGGAGTGGTATAACCTACAACAAAGAGAATCGGATCAGACTCCAGAATCAGACTCCAGGTTCTTTTCGTCAGGAGTGCTACCTTGGCATTTATTACCAAAACAACTCATAAACTGCCTACTTTAAAGCATCACAAAATTGAATCCCTATATTCTCCTTGCAGGAAGAGTAGCAACAAAGGAGTGTTTAAATTACTGTTTTTTATTACATTCATTTTTTTAAAAATTAAGTGTGTGCACATGGGAGCACACCATGACACATGTGTGGAAGCAAAAGACAAGTCTTGGGAGTTGGTTCTCTCCTTCCACTACATGGATTCTGGTCATCAGGTTTGGTGGCAAGTGCTCTTGTCCACTGAGCTATCTCACTGACCCAAAATTTTTAAAGTCTTAAGTACTGTTTTTTGGAAACTCATTCATTCATTCATGCATGTATGTGTTTTGCCTGCATGCCTGTCTGTGCAAGGGTGTCAAAAAATTGAACCCTGGTCCTCTTGAAGAGCAGCCAGTGCTCATAAATGCTGAATCATCTCTTTAGCTGGTTTTTTTTTGTTTGTTTTAGTAATTTATTACTTCATCTCTTTTCAAACTGTATCTACAAGAGAAGTAAAGTGTGCTTTTCTGTTGGTGGTGTTTAGATATGGGGTCTCATGCAGCCTAGGCTGTTCTTAGCTATGTAGATAGCAGAAGATATCCTTCTAACCTCCCAACCCCAAGTCTCTGGCCTTGGGACTACAGACACACCATACCTAATTTATTGCTGCTGGGGAACACAGGGATCCATGAATGCTAGGCAAGCACTCTACCAACTACACTATATTCCCTACCTCAAGACATAATACTCTATAAAAACCTGTTGCCATGGAGAATAGGCTTCTTTCTACCCCCATGAAAATGGACTTGACAGAAGACAGTGCTGTTTTTATTTCTCTTATTATAGACCTATCTTGCTAGCAGATTTCCTGAACAAGTTTCTCAACTAATAAAAAAATAAACAGAAAACCCTCTCAAAACAAGAAATAAAATGCTCCAGAACAGGAGGTAAAGAGCAAATGATATAACACTTAAAAATAGCTACATAATAGTCATCAGGTACTAGATTATGCACTAAAATCTACCGTTAACGGTAGTATATTACATAAACCTAAAGTATCACAACCTTTCCTGGTACTGGATCTTTGCTTTCCTCATAATCAACAGGCTCCAGTAAATGATGCACTTTAAAAGCTCAGTCCAGATACCAGGATTCACATTTAAAGAATCCTATTCTGCCAGGCGGTGGTGGCGCACGCCTTTAATCCCAGCACTCAGTAGGCAGAGGCAGGTGGATCTCTATGAGTTTGAGACTGGCCTGGTCTACAAGAGCTAGTTCCAGGACAGGCTCCAAAGCTATAGAGAAACCCTGTCTTGAAAACCCAAAACAAAAAAACAAATAACAACATCATCAACAAAACCCAAAAAGAACCCCATTCTTTACTAATTTTAAAAATGTTTTCTATAGCCGGGCGGTGGTGGCGCATGCCTTTAAACCCAGCACTTGGGAGGCAGAGGCAGGTGGATCTCTGTAAGTTGGAGGCCAGCCTGCCTGGTCTACAGAGCTAGTGCCAGGACAAGCTCCAAAGCTACAGGGAAACCCTGTCTCAAAAAAGCAAACAAACAAACAAAAAAAGATTTCTATGACCCCAACATTGCGGGATCACAAATAGCAAAACCAGCCTGGCCTACAAAGGAGAACATTGCAAAACAAACCTCAAAAAACAAAACAAACATTTAAAAAAAAATCTTGAACTAAGACTACTTAATTTACTTTATATTTAGGACTAGCCAAGGGAGTATCCAAAAACCAAACCAACCTACAAAAACAAAGACAACACCAAAAACTGAGGTAATATCATTAAACTGTCCACACTTGCTTACTGCAATCCATTCTTTTCTACCTCAACTGACGGACTTCTGGGATTACAGACATAAACCACCAACCAAGACCAGCTTCAACTTATTTTTATTTCTTTGAAGCAGGGTCTCACTATGTAGCACTCAGACAGGAGCCTGTCTCTGTTTTCCAAGTACTGGGATTAAATTAATTAGCCACCATCTGATTCAACTCTTTTAATCTAACGGTATCATTTTTTTGTAGCAGGGAATCCTTTCTTTTTAAACATTTTTTAAAAAAAAAAAAAAAAAACCTCTAAAATCATATACAAAGACAGTAGTTTCCTGTCTAAACTGGTGAAAGCCACTAAAATATATTTTACAAAAGAGCCCCCAAACACTTCTGAGATCACCTGAAATGGAACTGTTTTCTTTTGTAGTAATAGGAACAGAAAGAACCCAGAGCTTCACACACATGATAGGGAAGAACTGTATCATTGAGCCCTTTGTCATGGGGTTAATCCTTTTGTACACTGTGGAGATGTTGCTGCTGTTTTACCTTGCCTGCCTAGGCACATTCTGATTGGTTTAATAAAGAGCCTGAATGGCCAACAGTTAGGCAGGGAAGGATAGGCGGGTGGTGCGGGAAGAGATCGGAACTCTGGGGAGAAGTAGGATTTGCCAGTCAGACATAGAAGTGGGAGGAACAGTACTAAGCAGAGGTTAACAAGCTATGTGGTAGAATGTAGATTAACATAAACGGGTTAAGTTTTAAGAACTAGTTGGGAACAAACCTAAGGCAAGACCAAGCTTTTATAATTAAGAAGTTTTCATGTCATTATCTGGGAGCTGGTGGTCCAAAGAAAATCTAACTACAGTCCTATGTATTTTAAAGTTCTTAGCAAAGTTCTAAAGTTAGCCAAACACTGTACTCATTTAAACTCCAACAGAAGTCCACCTATCCAATTACTCTTTATACGATTTCTCCCTACACGATTATAAGACCCTCAATAGTTCAACAAAAACCAGATTGGTCAAGACAGTAACTTATGTCTCAGACCTGCAGAGAAAGAGAGCCTGTATAGTATTGCTATTAATAAACGGCAATAAATAAAATAGCAATGTTATGGTACTAAATACCAGGTTAATAAGTAATCTTTTAATTAATCTGTAGTACCTACATAAGCACCCAAGCAAAATAAACAAAAATCCATAAAACGACAAGAGACTAACAGCACATCTATGTGATTTTGTCAGTGAAAAAGGTGGTAAGAAACATTGTACAAAATTTTGTTTACACTGAACAGTAGAAAAAAACACAGCTGAAGAATTGTTTGAATCATGTAAGTGAGATGCAAATATATAGTACCTTTCTTCTGGAGCTCCATTTAGAATCATAGAACAGTGTATTTCTATGCATTCCCTCAGATAGTTATTCACTGACTTTTATGTGTAAAGGCAGCATGGGGTTCAGAAAAACATGCCTGGATTTAGCTTCCTACCCACTGATTCCTACAGCCTAAAAGCAGTTGGCAGGACTAAGTGAAGTATGAGAGGTAACTTAGAATCACCATGCAATAGCCTGCCTGGCACACTAAAGCCACTGTTTTCTGCTTACAGTGCTCTATAGTTTCTGGGCTCACAATCAGGACGAGACTTTCTACTCTGCTTAAAAATCACTTTGTTATAACCCTATTAAATGGCTTAGGGATAGCAAAGGCTAAACCTAAATCATGTTCTCAAATCTACAGTTTTAGTTTCAGTTCTCATCACACCTGCACGAGGTTAGATACACACTTCCATCCAAAGACAGTAGTTAAGATAGGCTAGCAAATTCTTCCCATGAAATCCATGACAGTGAACTAAATGCCACATATTTCCCCCTATAATTCAGAGTTTAGATAGTTGGAAGATAAAGTCTTTACATCTCCAACATTGTATCATATAGCAAAATATGCCAAAGCAAAAATATGGTCACTTTTCATATATCCCATATAATGGACTCTTAGACCAGCTTTTTTCTTTTAGTGTCCTGGAATCTTATTTTATGTTTAAAACACACTATGTCTTAAAAAAAATTCATAATACTTAAAACAGAAAACGGATTAAAATAATTTGTAACACTTAAAACAGAAAATAAATATGCCTGTGCTATACAACAGACAAACATGTACATGCAGGGTGGTAGTTTGTTCCTTGAATAAATCTAATCATGCAATCTAGCTTTCAGGGAGCAGGGAAAAATCAGTCGGAGTAATACCTTTGGGAAGGCAAATGACTTTAACAAAGGCTTGACCAAAGTTCAATAGTATAAAACCTTCCCCCAATTATAGAAGGGCACCCGAAGCAGCTTTTTTCATTAGCACCTTTTGTGTGATGTTAGAAAGTCTGGGGCTTAAACAAATGAAAACACCTAAGGGTTAACATCACAGGGTTAGACAAGATGGAAAGCATTTCCCATGCAAGAATGAGCAGGATAGTCAAACCTGTACTGGTCCCTTCTACTGTGGAAAGCACAAAACAAAAAGTAGAGGGTACACTATCAGATGAAGCAAACATGTGAAAACCATTTTTTTTCCTTGAGACAGGGTTTCTCTGTGTAATAGCCCTAGCTGTCCTGGAACTCACTCCGTAGACCAGGCTGGCTTCGAACTCACAGAGATCCGCCTGCCTCTGCCTCCCAAGTGCTGGGATTAAAGGCATGCGCTACCATGCCCAATAACCATTTCGATTTTTAAGCAGCTCAGTTTAAGAAGGCTAAGTCCTTAGGATTAGCACAATCTTTCACATTAGCCCATTTTGTTGTACATTATACAGGGTATAAAATTTTAATTTCTTTTGGAACTTATTCCACCCACACTCTATCGAAATATAGCCCTCAAGGAGAATTTAAGGGCAAGGAAAAAAAATACTTCCTAAAATAGAAGATCCCCAGATGTCAACACACGAACCAGAATATATACCTAAAAGAACAGGCCTTTCAGCAAATACCCTTGACACTATCACCGAGTCTCTTTAAGGCTGGTCTTACCAGTGGGAGGCTGTCCATAAGAAGTCGCATATGCAGTCTGCCCGTAGGTGGCAGTGCTCTGAGCCTGGGTATAACTGACATCAGTAGGCTGTCCATAGGTTCCATAGCTTTGCTGCCCATATGCCTGCTCCAAAGGAAAGCGTAGTTTTGAAAGAGAATTTTGTATTTTAACAAAATACTGATTTATTAGTTCATAAACTGGAGAAATAACTAGAAAATACAGCTTTCTGTAAAAAAAAAATTATAAAAATAAGACAAATCTTTAAAATTCTGAGTGTTCAGAGGCAGGCAGATCTCGAGTTTGAAGCCAGCTTGGTCTACAAAGCAAGTTCCAGGATAGCCAGGACTGTTAAACAGATAAACCTTGTCTTGAAAATACAAAAATAAGTAAATGCTTATATATTCATGTTTTAGCAACTCTAGAAATAAAAAATAATTACATACTGGGTGATGGTGAAGTACGCCTTTAATCCCAACACTCAAGAGGCACAGGTAGATAATCTCTTTGTGTTTGAGGCCAGCCTGGTCTACAAGAGCTAGTTCTAGGACAGCCAGGACTGTTACAGAGAAACCCTGTCTTGAAAAACCAAAATAAACAAAAAAATAGGCAAAGTCTCAGTTAACTGAGCTTAGCAAAATGCTCTCAAGAGCAATATAGGCACAGGTATGTAACTGACAGCACAAAATGAACATCAAGAAAGATAATGAAGGATCAGAAAGCATCCTGCCATATTTGAGAGCCAGATTTTCAACATAATATGAAAATAAATGCTCTTAACCCTATTTCAAGAAATTGAAACGAAACAGTTTTTATGAATGTTAGTTTATCAAAATCACTGTTTTTAAACTTAGACATCAATAATACCTAAAACCAGGTAAGGAATAACTTGGTTTTTTTCAGATATTAATGTCATTTTATAGATTTATTTGAAAGATCAATTAAATATGAAACATGACTTCCAAATGCTTCCATGGCAGTTAATACCAACTTTTTAGCAGGTCATTCCAGAATTAGAGGTCTCTCTCTCTTTTTTTTTTTTTTGAGACAGTTTTACTGTCTAGTTTTGTCCTGGAACTTGCTACGTAAACCAGGCTGGCCTCAGATTCAAAGATTCACCTGCCTTTGCCTCCCCATGTTGGGATTAAAGGCTTGTGCTACATGCCCAGCTGAGATAATTAATTCTTGAAAATATAAACAATATATGCTTTCTAGAATCTGTTACCCTTGGCATTTTGAAATGTTGGTGGCTGAAGTCAGCGTATCACACATTCTACCAATGAAACAGTCTCCTACCTCCTGGTCAATCCTGCACCCCTCCCCCAAATATTTCTGCAGTGCTGGTACACAATCTACCACTGAAGTCCAGCAGAGAAGTATTTAATTACTCAATTTGACTAGTGAAAGGCTACATATTAACAGATCATGCATGGTGTATATGTGAAGGTCAGAGAACAATTTAGAATTTGGTTCTGTCCCTCTAATGTGGAAGTTGGGGGATCAAACTTAGGCTGAGTGGCAAGCGCTTTTCCCTCAAGGAGCTATTTCTCTTGTCCCTGGCATATGTTTTTACACAGACTTACATATTGGCAAAAGCCAAGGGGAATAGTAATTTTCAAAGCTGACTCCAGTAGTCAATGTGCAACCACTTGCAAGTTACATAATAACTATATATAATTTTCTCATCTACAAAAGGTCATAAGATGATTTTCCTCTGATGACTAAATTAACTTAAACATAATAAAATATGTAGAAGAGACCAAGACTGCAGTGAAATGCTTATTTTGAGCCTAGAAGTTTAAAAAAAAAGCCATTTTCAGTTTTAAAATGGTTTCATTTACAACAAACCCTCATTGTAAAAGATTAAAGCTACCGAGTTTTTAAAGGTTAGATAATACCACTACTAGTTACTTGCATATTTTTTTAAAAAGATCTACTAGCTACTGTTTTAGTGGTCAACTGAAACATCTTTTTGTTGTTGTCTTTTTTGAGATAGGGTTTCTCTGTGTAGCCCTGGCTGTCCTGGGCTCAAACTCAGAGATTGGCCTCCCAAGTGCTGGGATTAAAGGCGTGTGCCACCATAGCCTAGCTAAACTGAAACATCTTTATTGAAAATATAACTACACATCCTTGTCTTTGGGATTACCTGGGTGGTCTGTGCATATCCTTGAGTTGGCTGAGCGGTGTAAGCACTGTAGCTGCAAAAAGAATTAAACACGAGAATTGAATACAGAACATCTAACTGTGCTACTATATCCTTTATAGTTACAAAAGGCCTCATACTCTAAAACATTAAATGTGGACAAAGTACTGTTGCAGAAGGCTGACTTACCCCTGCTGGGCTGCAGCTTGGCTGTAGGTACTGTAATCTAAAAGAAACAAGAAAAAAATTATTAGTATAGACAAAAAACAGGAAGAGGAATAATTCAGGCAGCAAGAGTTAATTCTTTAAATTGTTTAGAGTGGACCTATATGCAGACACAGGTCACAGCACATCTCATCTCTCAATACCAACCAATTAAGTCAAGTCAGTTAAATGCACAAAGTCTGAATATGGTGCTAACTAATGAGGTCAAGATCAGTTGAGTTGGCAGGGATACCTTGCATATCCTGCATACTTCCATGACCATAACCCATCTCAACCACCAGCTATCAATTCAAACACATGATCAATATCTTAAGGCTAACAGAAACTACAACCACAAAACAGGATCAACTTTACAGTCAGACAGGGTTTTTCTGTGTAGCCCTGGTTGTCCTGGAACTCACTCTGTACACCATGGTGGCCTCAGGCTCAGGGATTCAGCTGCCCCACTAAAGGCATGCAGCACCATGCCCAGCATTTTTGTTTTTGAAACAGGGTCTCTCTAAATAACCTCAAACTCCAATCCACCTGCCACTGCCTCCCCAGGGCTGGGATTACAGAAGTAAGCTACTATGTCCAGCTTCTATCAATCAGCCTATCACTTTAGTTAAGACCACCACAATTCCCTCTAACATTATAGTGAAACAATGACAAAAAATACAACAGCTATTAAATCTAAAAAGAGCCTGTTATCAGAGATCTATCTTCACAGTAACCAAAAAAACTAGAAACCCCAGGGAAGCGAAGGTAAAGGATGGAGTACATTCGTGGTTGGAACGCATGCATATTCCCACGACTATAATGTGGCATGTGTGGATGCCCTGGGTTCCAACTCCAACAGCATGCACACACAACCAAAGCCAGGTTAACAGAATCCTAAAAATTGTCAAAGATGAGAAAGTACTTAATAGGCCTAGGGGAAAAAAATTATTCTAGGCTCACTATTGTCATTTCCAAAAACCTGAAATTATTTCAACCTAAAAAAGCCACAAATTTTTCTTCTCTCTAAATAAGTGCAGCTATCATTTTCTTTCCCATATGTAATTTATACTATATCAAAAGGAATTAGCTTGGTGAGGTGGCATATGTCTTTAACGTCGGCCCTCAGGAAGCAGAGGCATATGGGTTTTTTTGAGTTTTAGGCCAGCATGGTTTGCAGACCAGGCTGGTCTTGAACTCTGCCTGCCTCTGCAGTTTGAGGTTGGCCTCAAACTCAGATCCACCTGCCTCTCCCTCCCAACTGTTGGGATTAAAGGCCTGTGCCACTATTGCCCAGTGAGCAAATATTTCCAAATAATAATTCTACCTAATTATTTCCCCTCTACAAGAATACATATCTTCTTTGGTGTTCAAAGACAGTACTGTCATTTATTGAGAACAAAAGGGTCCTTTCTTTTCCAATCAGAAAGCAGTCAATCCCTAATCCAAAAGCAAGAGTTGACATCTTTATGGAGGGGATCTTCCCCACTCCATGCAATCCAAAGCATGCTTCACAATATCCTGGCCAAGAGTACTTTCCTGAACTCATCTCTTAAAGCTGACTCTTTCTACCTTTTTGCACCTCATGTGACTATTTCTCGCCTCTAGACCCTTAATTTCAGAGCCTGCCTATCTATGCCATCAGTAAGCTATCCAAAAGATACCTACAACAAAAAAAGAAATGTTCAACAAAATCCTATTGTTTTTTGAGATAGGGTCTGACTACTTAGCTGGCAGACCAAGCTAGCTTCAAACTTGCTACAGACCCTATATTGCTCTCTCTACAATTTATATTTGAGAATTACAGGTGTGTGCCACCGTGCCTACTAGTTACCTTTTTTTGTTTGTTTGATTTTTTTCGACACAGGGTCTCACTATGTAGCTCTGGCTGTCCTGGAACTCACTACATAGACCAGCCTGATCTCGAACTCTGCCTGCCTCTGCTCCCCAAATTGTAGGATTAAACTATAGCTATTTGTCACATTATTTACATGAAATTAAAAAATTAGAACACTTCCATGTAGCGTTTGTAAAATACACCAACAAAGCATGTAAACCCAAATATTGCAACCTTCATTTTGTTGAGGTTTCTATGTAAAAAATGCTTTTGAGTTACTGGCATTAAGCTCAATGTTTACAAAAGACTTACACAAGAGCAGTTATGTAAAATTGGCAAAGCTGATACAGAACACTAACCACCTTAGATCAGCATGAAACCGGAGGATTTGGTGGGCTAAGAGAAGCAACCGCCCCAACTCATGTTTATCTAACAGCACACAAGCCCCCTACTGTCTCAAACATGACACCAAAACAATGGCCAGATAATTTAACAACCGAAAAACCAGTGAAAGAAGCAGGTAAAGGGTATGATGGGTGGGGAGGGCTCAAGAATGCTGGCAACGTTATTACTTCTTATTCTGACAGTAGTTATTTGGGTACTGTAATTCTGCTTTATTGAACATACTTTGCAGGCACTATTCCACAAGATACAGATGAGGGGGAAAACCATTATTCCCTAAGGCAGCGGCTTACAACTCAGGGTAGTCATTAGCCAAGCTGTAGAGATTTGGAGGTTTAGGCTACATAATGTATTAAAGTCAGCAAGGGAGATTTCCTGGTACCCAAAAGCTTTAAGGACTGAAGAGCTCAAGAAAACTTTTTTTTCCTTTGAGACAAGGTTTCTCTGTGTAGCCCTGGCTATCCTGGAACTCACTCTGTAAGACCAGGTTGGCCTTGATCTGCTGCCTCTGCTGGAAGTAAAGGTGTGTGCCACCACCGCCAGGCATCAAGAAAACTTGGGGGAAAAAATCTAGCTAAACTCTATTTTTCAGGAAAGGACACTAAGTCCTAAGTAAGTTCCCTCAGCAAGGACAGGACTATGGGTATAGCAGAGCATGGTTATTAACTCGAATATGGTTCGTGGTGGTCTTCAGCAAAAAGGATTTAAACACAGATGACTAAGAAGTGTCAATGATCTACCAAGCAAAAATCTGCAATATCCTACTTGGGCTTTAGCGGGTAAGAGAAGCGTAAAAAAAGGCTCACTGCCGAAATCGTTTCCCACCAGGATCTACTGGGCTGTAGTTTCTCAGTCTTTCTCTTAGGGGCACTCTTGGTAGCCTGGTATCAAAGGTCAGCATTTACCTGTTTACTGACTACATCGTTGGCATCGCCAAACTGGGATGCTGGAACTTCTCCCAAGCATAAATGAAGGGCCCAGAGCTTCTCCTGTCTTCCCCTTCGATTTCTCCTACTGTCTCCAAGGCCACGTATCAAACCCCTAATTCCTCCAGACAGAAAAAAAAATCGCTACTGTGCCAGTTAACTGTGCACCAAACTGCTGGTGAAGCCTAGGCTACACTCATTCGCTCATTAAGGACCACAACCCTCATCGCATCCCCGAGCTCCAAACCGCCGACTTTCAAAGTCAGTCTTCTTTGCCTGGCCTCAACAGGACCAAGAAAGAAGCCTGCTGGTTTAACAAGCATGTCTACAGAAACGTGCTGGGTGAGGCTTTCTGCTTCTCCTGGATCAAAAACGCTAAGTCTTTCTGGTTAAGATTCTGCTCCCCGGATCCAGGCGGGCCTGGTTACACAACCGATGCCCGCGCCAAACGCTTGCTGAGCAAGGGACCCCGGGAAGCCACTGCTTTATGAGTTAGGGAAGGTAGTGGAGTTAACACATGATAAAATCGAAGCCTCCGAAAGGATTTGTGGGACCCACTAGGTCTAAAGGCCGGAGCAGGCTTTAGACCTCTGGGCTTGAGGCTGCAAGCCCTCCCGGGTGCAGCTCGGCAGCGCCGAGCCAGGCCTGGAGGATAATGGGGCTCCCACTCATGAGCCTCAGCTCACACACTCGCGACGCCTTTTTGTTTGTTTGTTTTGAATCTGAGTTTCTATACAAGAAACGCCCTCAGGCTGGCAGTGGGAGGAGAGGTTACAGGGGCCACCGGCCGCGGCTTCTCGAGCCGCTACCCGACACCCCACCTCACGCGCCTTCGGGGTGATGGGCCCGAGGCCCAGCCGCGGTCCCCTTTGGGCCTCGGAGGCCGTAGGCCCCGCCCACGTGGCGGGAGGCCCGGGGCACCCGCACCGACAACCGCCACACAAAGGAGGCCAAGGCGGGCCCCGCACGCCCCAGCTACCGCGAGGCCCTCGCGCGCAACGCGGGCGCCGGAAGGTTCCAGAACCAGCCCGCCTGGTGGGGGAGGGGCGGGGGGAAGGGAACGCGGACCCCCGAGCTCGTCGGGTGGCGGCGGGAACTCCAACCCGTCTCGGCAGCTCCACTCAGCCATCCCTGCCACCCGCAGAGACGAGCGCCCCCGAGTTTGGGTGTCCCTGCCGTCGCCAGCGCGACCGCGATCCCACTCCACTTACCCGTGGACGCCATTTTCTCGCCTTCCTCCTCGTTCTCTCAACGTCCGTCTCCCTCTCGCGGTCCCCCTAGGCGCCGCACTGCGCAGGCGCGAAATCCGCAACCTCGGACGCTACCATTGGGCCGGGCCGCGGGGGTGGGCAAGGAGGTTTGAGCCAGTGATAAGCCGGTCCTTGGCGCCTGAAACCGTCTACCCAATCCTCTCTAAAGAGCCGGACGTGACGCGCGGGTTAAGAAAAGCACCTCAGCGGTCTGCGCGCTCCTGAGCGAGTGTCACCAACACACCCCGGGGAGCCTCCGCGCGAATGGTTACGCCCGCTGGCTCTAGGGACCGTCTCCGAAGTGTGTGTCCTGGAGGGAGACGGAGGCTGGCGGGAGGGCTGGGGGGGAGGGATCCCGGCCTGGAACAACTGCTGACTAATCGGCAGGCGGGATCACGCGCCCGTGTGTGCGCGTTGTGGGTTTCGGGCACCTAGGTCTCGGCCTGGAGCTGGCGGCCCGACTCCCAGGCGGGGCTCCCCCCACCCGGCCTTCCAGGGTAGGGGAGAACGTGCTTCTCAGGACCTTGGACGCGTGGCCCGAGAGGGCGGGGGAGGGGACTGAGGTCGGTCGGTCGGTCGGCTGGGGAGGGAGGCCGGGAATGCGGCTGCCGGCTCCAATAACGGTCGGAGTTGAGAAGCCCTGTAATCATCCTTCAACCAATACCCTTGTTTTAACAGAATAGAAAACCCAGGCCCACGAAATCGAGTACTTTCCCCTAAGTTACAAAGCTGAATTCGACCCCGGGACTCCCCCTCCCCATCTGTGCACCACCCGGAAGCATCTTCCCTGTCCTTCCCAGTCTGTCCTCCTGGCTTCCCAGTAAGGTAGGCAGGGTGTGATGGTGCAGAACTGTGAGAGGACCCTGACGAGGGCTCCAGAGGGCCACTGAGGCGGATTGTTAGCGAGTGAGGAACTGTCTTGTGACTAACACCATGGACGGATTCAAACAGTAGCATGGCGGGCGAGGACTCCGAAGGAAGCAGGGCCCATGTGGGAACAGTAGGCGTGTCACACCTTTCGAAGGATGGGAGTGGTTTCCCCGCTGAAGCCTAAAGCCAGGCTCTCCGATTCCCTGGCGAGAGGCCGGGAAGGGAGTGGGGAGCAGGATGTCGTGGCCACCAGTTTCCTATTTGACTCTCACTGCCTCACGTGAGAGACCCAGGCACCTGTTAGCCAGGGACTCCATGTCTGAACAGGGTGCCCGCGGAGAGCTGCTCCACGTGTTGTGTGCTAGGAGCAGCAGCTGGGTTCATTACTTGATTCTTACGAGTTCCATTTTATTAATTGAAGATACGGTTGGAGATAGAGGCGCAATGATACTGCTTGCCTAGGATGTGTGAGGCCCCGGTTTCCGTTTGCAACACCAAGAAAGAGAAGAGACTGATCCAGAGGACTCGAGGCCCGGTTCCGAATGTCCATGGATCAGTCCCTTAGTGTTCAGGGATGGAATGGTTGTGAGAAGCTTCAATTTAGGTGACCCTGCCTCCAGGTAAGGGTGAAATCGGCCTGCTTTTCTAAACCCAGTGCCCCAGGGGAAGGGCAAGGTTCACCCCAAATCCAGAGTTCACCCCAGCAGGATCTGGGGCCAGCTAATATGTCTTTCAGTGAACACATAACTGGAGATGAGAGGGAATGTTATGTCCAGATCGCAGGGTCCTCCAAAACCCACCATAGAGTCTGCACTTTATAGAGTATGCAAAAGTGCAAAGAGCCTTTAGCCGGTCTGTGGTGGCGCAAGCCTTTAATCCCAACGCTCAGAGGCAGGCAGATCTCGGTGAGTTCGAGGCCAGCCTGGTCTACAAGAGCTAGTTCCAGAATAGGCTTCAAAGCTACAAAGAAACCACGTCTCTAAAAACAAAAAGAAAAAAGAGAGCCTTTAATCAAGCTCCAGGTTGGACCATCCCATCTATTCGACATAGTGGTGAAGTCGGAGAGCCACGAGCCCAGTTGGGGTGGGTTTTTTTTTGTTTTGTTTGGTTTTTTGGTTTTTTTTTTGTGTGTGTGTGAGTGCTGGGATTAAAGGCGTGCACCACCACCGCCCGGCTGGGGTGGGGTTTTTATCATAACAGAGGTTGGGGTGAGGAGCTTTCTAAGGTTCAGGACCCCCCCCCCCCGATCTGTTGGGGGGGATGGGTGTATGCTGGTCAAAAAGACATCAGGTGATCCTGTCTATAATAGTTGGAATGTTAGGTATTTCCCCTTGGATGGTCTGTTCCCGGGTGGTCTCTATTGAGCCTGTAGGGCAGGGGAGCCTCTTTTCCTCTATTATTTCAAATCATTTGGGAGAAAATTCAAACTTTGTTCATTAGGATAAGATTCACGATGTGGGAAGACGCCATTTGAGCTGGGCTTCAGAGTGAGTGGGAGGCTGTTTGTTGAGGGGATGGAGGTAAGGACTCTGCAGGCAGAGATTTTTACGTTTCTGTCCTATAGGAACCGGGCCTTGGCAAGGAAGCTAACTAGGATCCACTTTCTGCCCTGAGTCATCCCAAGAGACTTGAGAGCATTGCCAGGGAGTGCTAGCAGGGCCCGCAGGCAAGGCTGGGTGTGAGAAAAGTGCGTGAAGAAAGGAAGCAGGACTGCTCCCAGAGTGTGCGAGTGTGCATGACCCTGAGCTGGGCCACGTGGGCACGGGGCGGAGAAGGAAGAGGGAGAGATGAGAACCAGGGGCAGCAGCCAGAAGCCCACGATACACAGAGCAGGTAATCAAAGTGAGAATAGCAGCCCAGTCCCCTGGGCTGGAGAAGTTTAGGGTGGGGGTGGGGTATGCCAGCCAGGAGTGCCCTGTAACAGGTGAGGACTTAGGGACTGCAGGGAGAACCTGCCTGCCAGCATCTGCTTTGATATGTTAAATAGGAACCTCAGCCATTTGTCCTGGTTTGAAACCTAATTGGAGAAAAGCTTTGCTGTTTGGGCAGGGAATGACCTGTTTGGGGATCTGAGCTTGAACCAGCTGGGCCTTCACTTGTAAGCTATCTGTGCCTTCCATAAGTAATTAGGTGGTGCCTTGAGTTTATTGGGAAAGAGCGGGGGGCCAAACTAGGTGCAATGGTGCAGACTGATGATCCAGTACTCAGAAGCCCAGGCAGACACAGGAGAATCTCACATTGTAGGCTCGCTTGGGTTCCATGTTGAGACTTTTTTTAAAATTTATTTGAGACTTTTTTAAAACAAAACATTTTCTTAAAAAATTATTTATTATGTATATAATATTCTGGGATATATGCCTACATGCCAGAACAGGGCACCAAATCTCATTATAGATGGTTGTGAGCTACCATGTGGTTGCTGGGAATTTCATGAACTCTGGACCTCAGGAAGAGCAGCCAGTGATCTTAACTCTGAGCCATCTCCCCAGCCCCCAAACAAGCAAAATTTTAAAAAAGAAAAAGTTGAGCCAGGTGTCGCCTTTAATCCCAGCACTTGGGAGGTAGAGGCAGAGGCAGGCAGTTTCTGTGAGTTCAAGGCCAGCCTGGTCTACAAGAGCTAGTTCCAGGACAGGCTCCAAAGGTACAGAGAAACCCCGTGTCGGAAAGAAAAAAAAAAAAGAAAGAAAAACTGTGGGCCTCCAGTCTTTTCTCTTATGATGCTGTAAGCAAAATGTGTTGGGTTTTTTTGGTTGTTTTTTGTTTTGTTTTGGCTGGCCTCTAATTCACAGAGATCTGCCTGTCTCTGCCTCCTGAGTGTTGGGATCAAGGCATGCACCACTACTACCCGGCAGCAAAAGGTGTCTTAATCACCATTTCACAGACTGGGAAACTTGCCCACAGACCCAGCAGAAGGCTGGAGCAGACACCAGGGCCGGGGAGGAAACAGTTCCACAGTTATGAACCTCTTTGTAAGGCTTGAAATGTGGGACTCCTGTAGCCCCACTTCAATCCCAAGCTGCTTGTCCCATTGGTGGGACTCATGAGGCCCCTTGTTCAAGGGCACCCGAGGCTATCTGGACTCCCTGAGGCATGGAACACTAGAAAGGGGGGGCAGAGTCTGGAACTGGCCTTGACTTTGCCGTCCCCCGGGAGAATGTACCCATCTTTTTGGCAGTGAAGGGCCACAGCTCAACTTTTCTGGCCCTGTATCTTCCACTAAGACACCTTCAGGATCTACCAGACTCTCATGTCACCCAGGCTGGTTTTTCAACTCCGTATGCAGCCAAGATCTAAATGTTTCTTTTATTTTTACAGCACTGGGGAGCAAATCCAGGTGCCCATGTATGCTAGGTAAGCACTCTCCTGCTGGTCTGCATCTCTAATGGTCTTGGTCTCCTGAACCTCCTGAGTGCTAAGATTACAGGTGTGCACCACCCCACTGGCCTCATCAGGACTTTAAACGTGGCCCATGGCCATCTCAGACCCGTGGGCAGGTAGGATAGAAACGTGGCTTGATAAGCACACAGGCCAAGCTACTGGACCTGCCTCTGCTGGTTCAGTTTCTGCCTCTGTATAATGGGGCCATTGGTAAAGTAGTTGGGAGGGAGTCAGATAAAAGCAGCAAGAATAATTTGTTACTGTTTTTGTTTATTCCCAGCTTACAGCCTCAGGACCAGCTTTGACTACCATCAACCAAACTATGCATGTCTGGGACTCTCCTGGCTCACTGTCCCGGGCACTGCCCCTTGCCTCCTCAGTCCTGATGCTCCTGATGAGCTGCCTGTGGTGGTTGGGGGCTGGCCCCAGCCTCACATTGGCTCCAGAGCTGCTGCTGGACCCGTGGCAGGGTGAGGACCAGCTGCATGGCCCTTGAAGGAAGCTAGAGACTTACTCTAGGGCCTGAGACCACTTAGTGGAATTAGTGTGCAGCTCATGATGGTCACAAGAATAGGACGCAGTGTGGCAGGGCAGGTTAGTCTAGAGACATGCCCAGTTCGTTCACAATCGAGAAGGAGGGCAGAGAATCCTGTACAGAGGGTGAGGTGGGAAGCTGTGGGTAGGAGTTCTGATAGTGTCCCTTTCTGACAGCTTTCCCTGGAAATAAGTTAAATTTCTGCCAAACATGTACTTCCCATAAAGCCTCCAGTTTACATTTGAGGAACCCAAATGATATTCAGAGAGGTTAAGCGATTTTTCTAAGGTCTTGCAGCTATGTGGGAGTGAGAGGTTTTGGTAGGCAGTTTTCATTAGAACTTGTGCTATTAACCAGATGCAAAAAAAGATTCAGTAACTGACAGACAGCTTCACTGTGCCTGGGGCATAGCACCACTTGGTAGCTGGTTGCGAGTGGGAAGATTGTGTGTTGGTTCCCTTTAATATACCTAGAGAGTAGATGTGTTTTTGAAGCCTCTGGTCCCATCTACTGGTTTCTGGGTGGGGGATGCTGGCCTACCAGGTGGCCCTCGCAAAGGCTAATCCAGCCCCCTAACCTGGCACCCTTCTCATTCCCAGTGCACCGGCTTCTGACCCATGTTCTGGGCCACACTGCACTGCCAGGCCTGCTCCTGAGCCTGCTGCTCCTGCCCACTCTGGGCTGGTGGCAGGAGTGCCATCTAGGCACTCTGCGCTTCCTGCACAACTCCGCCCTGCTTGCCCTGGCTGCTGGGCTGTTGGCTGTGCTGCTGGCAAGCGTCGGGGTGTCCAATGCAGCTGGAGGCTGTGGATATATGCCTGTTCATCTGGCCATGCTGGCAGGGCAGAGTTACTACCCTGGATGGCGTCAGGGGACACTGCCACCATGGCTGCTCCCATGGCTACTACTGGCCCTGACCCTGCTGCTCAGCTCTGAACCGCCCTTCCTGCAGCTCCTCTGTGGCCTTCTTGCTGGCCTAGCCTGTATCCTTTGCCTGAGCCCAGGAACCATGTGGACCTGTGGCTGGGCCTCCAGGGTGCCTAGGAAAGAAAACGGCGTAAAGGAGTCCATGCCCAAGCAATGTCAGGTGAACAAACACCTGCTCCTGGCACATCTTCTGTGTCATGCTCTGGGCTGGGGACTGGGCTCATGGCCAAGAAGAGGTGTCAGTTACAATCAAAGGACCCCATGGGATGCTTGGGAGAGCTGAAGGGACTTGGAAGTCACTAACCTGGATCTTGTGTGAAGGTGGCATCAAAGCAAAGATTAGCGAAGAGGAAGGCTTAGGGTGGGAGTGAGTGTGGGGCTCTCTGGGAACAGAGGGTTAACTTAGGGCCCATAGTACAGGTATCTTAAACGTAAGCTTTGCTCCCAATATATGGAAAAATAGCTACTATTTTTGGTGGTGATCATATAACCCTTCAGGCAGTCACAGGGAACCATTTCAGAATCCAGACACCAGCTACTTAAGTCTGGCTGACAGTAGGAGGACCTATCTCAAGTACACAGGGTTGTGCAGTAGCCAAGAAAGTGGAAAATAGGGTTTGGGGAAGGCACATACGGTTCTTCCCGGCTGAGTAGTTTCAGGTGGGCAGTTTTCTTTTGTTCTTAGCTTCAGCTGCTCATGTGGTCCTGGAGGATGCAGCAAGGGGAGACGCATGGGGATGCCCAGCACACTCTCTTCTCCCCAGTTCAGTTTGATTTTCCTTGACCTGCCGCCCTGCCCTGGGCAGGCAGATGCTGCTGGGGCCTTCCGGTGGCTGGAGCTCTCTGAGCGGAGACTGCAGGTGTTACAGGACAGTGTCCTTTGCAGGACTCTGGCCCAGTGCTGGCCACTGAGGCTCCTTCCCACCCCAGGCAGTCTGACTGAACTTCCTGTCACTTATCCTGCTGCAGTGAGGTGAGGGTGATGCCAGGGGCTCAGTATTGGGTGGTAGAAGTTGTGACAGTGGCTGGCAGCCCAGGCCATCCACCTCTGTCCCTACAGGCCTGCTACCCCTGGACCTCCTTACCTTGCTTCCCCAAGCTCCTGGTCTCACAGTGATGGTTCTGCCCAGCTTCCACCAGGCGTGGGGCCCATGCAGCTAACATGGAAGGACTCAGAGAGGAGCTTGGACTGGGCTGCGTCCAGCTTTGCTCCAGGAACCCCGATGTGGGCAGCCCTAGATGAGCAAATGCTACAGGAAGGGATCCAGGCTTCACTTCTTGATGCATCAGTTCAGGGTTCCCAGAGCTTGATGGGGTTGCCCAAGTCCTCTGGGTCTTCTCTACGGTAAGACAGGGTGGGCAGGGGTGTGGCTTCCTGATGTGGGAGCCATGCATGTCCTGACATTTACTCCTTGTCCCCACCTCACAGGCTGCAGCAACTAGAGCACATGGGATTCCCCACTGAGCAGGCCGCAGTAGCCTTGGCAGCTACAGGGCGTGTGGAGGGCGCAGTGTCACTGCTGGTTGAAGGGCTGGTAGATACTGAGGCCGTAGCGACCAAGGGGAGGAGTGGTCCTGTCCACTGCAAGGGCACTGGACTCTCATAATCCAAGAAAAGAGCAGGATCTTCAGCCTGACCTGAGTCCTTGCCCAGTCTGCTGAGGGCTTGGAAGCTTGAGGGCATCCTTGGGGGCAGGAGTGGGCCCCAGCATGTTCTAATACTTCCTAAGAATAAAAGCTGAGGTTTCCAACCTGGCCTCCTGAGTGACAGTTGTTGTGTCTGGCTCTTCTGTGTTGGCATGGGGAGGATGAAGGAATGGGTGGCTGATGGCAGGAGGGTGACTTGTGGTGTCTAGGCCCACAGGCCTCCTGCCCCAGTATCCTCAGCCTAGGTGGACTCTCTGGCTGCAGCATATAGAGACCAAACTGGGTAGGGTCAGGCAGGGACGTTTATTGTCCAGTACATAGCAATCCATGGCATCTGCAGCAGATACTTGGAGTGGGAGTCCTTTTATACATCCCATCCCCACATGGAACACTGGGGAGTGGGGTTGGGTAGCACTGACTTAAGGAGCACCAAACCATTCAGTCGGGGATTAAGCAGCCTGGACTCAGGTGGGAACTCAGCACCAGAAAACAGGGCTCCCAAGGTTTTAAGGAGGGGAACTGAGACTTCCGCCCCGATCCATGCATGTCTACAGGGCCAGGCAGAGTCCCAGGTCCCTACATTAGAAGACTGGAAGCCTTGTACCTCCACCCCACTTCCCTTTTCACCCCATTTCACAGAGGGAAATAGGCCCGACTTCTTGAGTAGGCTTCTCAGGGCCCAGTCCCTGCTTAGTCTGTCATGTACAGGCTGACAACACTGAGACCTGCCTGCCTATCCCTAAGGCCAAGATGGCACAGGGGTCCCTGAGGATATTAATAAATAGGAACTGGCAGTTTCTGGAGGCAGCTGGCCAAGTCCAGGCTAGGGGAGGAAGCCAGGTGTGGAACCCTGAAGAGCCACCACCATCCTCAGCTCCTCTTGTCGTGTCTCCTGGGGGTCAAGATCTGGTAGTTGGTTGGGTGTCCTCCCCTCTTGCCTCGAAGGAGTCTGGGGGTACCCGTGCCATCAGGGCCTACCCCAGATCCCAGCTCTGGTTCTGCCGGAGGGAATAAGGAGAAAAGCTATGTTAGGGGGGCATTCACATTCACGAAGAGGGGGGAATCTACTCTGTGCCCTGGGAGGTAGCAGGATACCCTGGCATCCTAGAGATGGAGCTGTGGGAAATAAGGGTACTGAAGGCTGGTTAGTACCTCCCCACAACCTCCGAGACCCCAGCCATCTGATGCCTGATTTGTCTAATGGGGATGGCCAGGCTCACCACTTTTACATGTTTGGCATCTGAATAATCCTCCCTAAGTAATCACTTTGGATTGATTTGGAGTGAAGTGAATTCTGCATCATCCAAACTTCATTGCAAGGAAACCAAATTGGAGAGGAAACTCTTCCTCTTTCCTTGGATTAGAGCACCATTTGGAGGAAGGGTTTAGTAGAGTCAGCCTCAGGGAAACTGGACCCTGTCAGGGCCCCAGCTGTCTGATTTCTAAAATCAGGGACATTTTTAGATAGACTCTGAGGGCCTAGATGGCACCAACAAAGCCTGAAGCCAGTTACCAAGGAAGTTGTGGTGAGATATGCCCTGATCTGCATACAAGCTGAACCCCAAGCATAAAACAGAATGCTTGCCCCCCCCCCCCGAGGAAACTAACATCCTCCAAAACCCAAAAAGGTGCTCTCTTGTTCAGGAAGCCCATGCGTATCCTCTGGTAGCCCCTAAAGCCAGGGAGGTCAGGGTAGGCGGGTTTCTGGTGGGGGAGGGCCTGGGGATGGGGACTTGGCCAGGCCTTTCCTGTCCCTAGGACAGACAGTTGGAAGCTTGATGGCCACTTCCCACGGAATGCGCTGCTTACGGGTGGGCCGCTGATGGGCCTGGCTTTTCCCAGGTGCCTTGTACATCCTACAGGGGCTACCAGGAGCTTAGCCAGCTAAGGACAGGGTCACCATGTCCCTGTTCAGCTCTTCTACGCTCTCTAGCTGTCCCTTCTACTGCTGCACCATGCTGAGAGGAGGGGCACCTAGAAATGCGCTTAGAATCTGGAACTTGGGTCTTTGCTCCCAATGGTCCCTCAGGTCATTTGGAGGCAATGAGGGATGGAGGACAGGCGCCAAGAGACTTCAGGGGAGGAGCTTGATATGTCTCCATCAAGTCTCCCCTCCTAAGGTAAAGACAAGGCTGTTGAGGCCAAAGGAGGTCCGGCATATAGTCCCTGATTTTTCTAGTGGTTAGAGAAGCCACACGGCTAATAGTGGGGATTAGAAATGGACCATGTCAAGCAAAACTTGACAAAGTTTTGCTCAGTAGCCCAGGTTGGCCTCAAATTCGCTATCCTCCTGTCTCAGCCTTCCAGTGCTGGGATCTTAGGCACGTAGCCACCATTCTTGGCTTGGACATACACTCCAACCTCCAGATCTTGTCTCACATTAGGCTTCCTGTCAGATACCAGACACAAGGGTATCTTCTATGACCCCACACATGGTCCCCTCTTCCAAGAAGTCACCAATGTCTAGCAAGAAGGGCCCAATCCTTGGGTACTCCCTGAGTGTCTAAAGTGACTGACGGACAGCTCCCCAGAGCCCAGCTACTTTGCAGGGCCCAGTGCCCATCCAGGCCTAGCACTCAGTAGGTGCTTCCTGGTTTTGCTGAACAAAGGACTGGTTTTAGCCCCGACCCTCCTTCACACTTAAGGCCTCGGTTTTTGGTTTTATAAGAGGGGAGGTTGGACACAATATGGAGGTCTCTGGGCATTGATGTGCATATGGGCTGTGAAACAGGACAGTGACTGGAAGGGGCAAAGGACAGCCATTGGGTGGGGACTCTCAGTGGGCAAATGAGAGACACCATTCCTGTGAAGGGCCAGACCCCCCATCTTCCCATACCAGGTATGGGCTCCAAAGCTTCACCCCAGGAGCCAGGTGCGGGGGAAGGGACTGCCCCTGCCCCCAGTCAGAAGCCTGACTGCCTGAACCAGCCTTCTAGAACCTTCTCAGTACAGCTCTGCTTGGTGTTCGTCTTCACCTCTCAGAAACCTTGAGGGAAAAAACTGTAGACTTCTTAACCTCTGATTTTCCTCTGCTTGCTCCCCCACCTATGATCCTTGCCTTTCTGGGCTCCACTGAGATATCACCTCCAAGAAGCCCTCCTGGACTGTCCCCTCGCGGTGACAACTGACTAAGAACTCGTACATACGAGGTAAGTGCTCTACCATGGAGCCATGTCCCCAGCAGGCCAGAGGCATATCTATGCTCACTACTCTGTCACTTACCTTCTCTTGGCTTTTGCTACCGGTGCCAGCCCCCACCCCCACCCTAAGCTGCGCCAGGGCAGGGCTACATCTATTGGTTATGTTGGAGCCCGTGCCGATAGGTGGCTGCCAGAACAGAAAAGCTAGTTCGCTGTGCCAGGTTCTATTTCCTTGATGAAAGGAAGGAACCAGTGTCTTCTGGCCCAGACCAAGCGCTGGGAGGCATCTTCATGCCCAAGCCTGCCCCAGGCCCTTCCTGGGAAGGTTTGCCCCTGCCTGCCCGCCCTGCCATTACCTGGCCAGATGATGGCTTCCAGCAGGGTGACCCGTCTGGCCAGGAGCTCCAGCTGGGCCTGCTGCTGCAGGAAGCTCTGTAAGCTAGGAGCCTGACGGGAGATTGAGAAGAGCAGACGGTGCCGAGTCTAGCCTCTAAGGGCTGGGCTGGGAGCCCAAAGGTGGGGATGCAGAGAGAGGCTGATGGGCTTCAGGGCAGGGGTCTGGACCAGTGTCTATCAAACCTCATTGTACCCCTAGGAGGTGAGGAGAGGGTGTGCCTAGCTCCTCAGGTAGCCAGATGAATAGGAACTTGGAGAGTGAATGTCAGGCTAAGGATCTGGCTCGCTTGAGCCCTGAACACACTAGGACTACAGTGGCAACTGTGGGAGGGATACAGAGGCCAGGATGGTAGGTCCTGTGAAAATCTCCAGAAGTTTATGGGAAAAGTTATAGTCAGAACTGGCAAGTGGTTGCCAGGCTGTGGTGGCGCACACCTTTAATCCCAGCACTCGGGAGGCAGAGGCAGGTGGATCTCTGTGAGTTCGAGGCCAGGCTGGTCTACAAGAGCTAGTTCCAGGACAGGCTCCAAAGCTACAGAGAAACCCTGGCAAGTGGCCTATTACCCAGTATTACCCAGAGTTCTCTGGGTCCTGAGTCTGACTCTGTCACCCACAGTTCCCTGCACTTTTGGAATCTAGCTGCATTGCTCATGACTTGTCTAGAGTTGAAGCCCAAGTAGTTTACAACCTTGATCCATAATCCTGTGGGCTTGGGCTCTGAGAGTCTGCTTGTTAATCACAATCCCTCACTGATCAGAAGTCTGGTTTCCTTTTTTTCTCTCTTTCTTTCCTTTCCTTCCTTCCGTCCGTCCATCCGTGCCTCCCTCCCTCCCTCCCTCCTTCCTTCCTTCCTTCCTTCCTGAGACAGGGTTTCTCTGTAATGGCCCTGGCTGTCCTACTCACTTTGTAGACCAGGCTGGCCTTGAACTCACAGAGATCCTCCTGGCTCTGACTCTCAAGTGCTGGGATCAAAACCATATGCCATCACGCTTGGCTTAGGAGTCTGGTTTCAGTGCCCATAACTTCTTGCAAATCTCATCCTCTGTTGTCTCCACGCTCCTGAAGTCCTGTAACTATATCACTCACACTGTCTAGAGAGGGGGACACAGATGAGTCCAGGAGCAGGACCTTCCCCTGTAGAGAAGGGAAGGGTTGGGTAGCCTCTGTAGCCTATGCTTCTTCAGCTTCAGAACTGGACTCAGGCCAGTTACACCCCAGGATGGTTTGGGGGAGGCTGGTAAGCAGGGGCTGGCTGGCCGTCTGTCTGTCTCTACTCACCATAAAGCCCAATCATTGTTTCCAAGATTAAAACCCTCTCAGCTAAAATCTTCAAAGCCTCGCGTAGTTGGTGCAACCCCTCCCCCTGTGGAGAAAGAGACAGATGCAGCCGTGATGGGGGGTTGGGAGGGGATCCCGCAAAGCCTGCCAGTGGCCCCTGCCCCACCCAGGACAAGCACCTGTAGCCCTGTACCACCTGCCACGGCCCAGGACCCACGGACAGGCAAACAAGACAGAGAGGGACAGGAGGGAGGCAAGGCAGGAGGAAGCGGCCCCTGAAGACCCCCTCAGAAAGTTCCATTTGATCCTAACGGGCTGCAGATTGTGCCACTCTGGAGGGCAGCTCCTCTGCTTGCTCCACAGGCTGCCATTCATTTGTTCTCAGGGCCCTGGGGAGCCAGCTTGTCCTCCACCCTGCAGTTCCTGTCACATCCCTGGCGCCATGTGTACTCTGGGGGCGCTTTCCCTCTCTCCTTCCCCCTCCTCTCTCCTCTCTCTCTATTTCTCCCCATTTTAAATTCTTAATTTTAAAAAGTCTTTCTCTTTACTCATATTCTTCAGATTGACTTTTTGCTTTAAGCCATCATGCTGGCCTCTTCCTAACGAACTCTACCAGGGAGAGCAAGCTAGTGATTCTGTCCCCAGTAGAATGGGTAGTAAGTGAAAAATCAAAAGGCTTGAATAGCATTGCTGCTTAAAATGAGGCTGAGCTGAGGCCCCAGCTCCGTCCCCTTCAGGAGACTGGTCCTACATTCTCTCTGCCAGCACCAGTCCAGCATTCTGATACACCTTGGGGAGAGCCCGCAGCCCAGCCCCTCCCAGCAGCAGCTGAAGGCATCAGTGTGGTCCCAGGGGTGTGGCAGTGGGTCCACCAAGCTCCTTCTCTAAGGCCTCCCAGCCCCAGGGCTCTCCACTCCCCCAAAGCAGAGACTTATTCAGAGAGCTCTCTTGGACCTCCTCCCAGTTTATTCTCTCCTTCCCTAGCACAGAGTCCATGGTCTTCACTTCACGTCCCCTCCCTAAACAGCTTTCAAAATGCGAGTATTTTCCAACAGAGCACCAGGATGGTGAGACAAACTATCCCAAGCCTGATAGCATCTAGAAGAGCCTCTTGGCATTTAGGATGGGGCGAGTGAAGGGATGCATAGTATGCACACATCTCCTTGTGTGTGTGTGTGTGTGTGTTTGTGTGTGTGTGTGTGGTGTGTGCACACGTGTGCCCATGAGGACTTATACAGAGGCCAGAGGAGAATGTCTTCCTCTTTGCTCTCCATCATATGTAAGATTTTTGTTACATTTTGTGTATGTGTGTATGTGTGTGTAGGCCTCATCATGCCACAGTGTACATGTTGAGGTCATAGGCCAACTTGTGGTCACAGCATGTGTGCAGACAACAGAGAACAAATTAAATGAATCAGTTCTTCCTTCCCATCACGCGAGTCCTGGAGATTGAACTCAGCCTTCAGCCTTGTGGGAAGCATCTACCCCAGCAGAGCCACCTTGCAGGCCCCTTCTTATTATTTTGTTTGCTACATTAATTTTTGAGACAGGGTCTTAAGGTGAACCTAATGTGTGCCGTCTCAGCTAGTCTGGCTGGTCACCGGGCTCAACCTGTTTCTAGTTCACCATGCTAGGGATACAGGCACATGTGCCACGCCTGACTTCTGTGTAGTGCTAGGGATTGGGATTAGGTCCTCGTGTTTGAGCAGTGAGTGCTCTTACCCAATTAGCCATCTTCCCCACCCCTTTTTATGTGATGCGTGTATGGTGTGTATATGCATTTGTATACTGATGCTCACATTTGTGTGCATGCATGCATGTGCATGTGTCTGCAGGCTAGAAGTGGACATCGGGGTTTTTTTCCCACCCATTTATTGAGGCAGGATCTCTCAACTGAATCCACAGTTTGCTCTGGTAATCCTGTTTCTGCCTTCTAAGCTTTGGATTTAAGGGTGGGCTTTCAAGCCCACCCGGCATTTATGTGGATCCTGGGAATTCAAACTCTGTTCCCTACAGAGCTTGCTATCTCCCCAGTTCCTTCTCCCTCCTCCCCTCTCTCTTCTCCCTCCTCCCCTTCTGTTTTGAGATCTATCCCTCTGTAGGCCAGGTTAGCCTCAAACTCACAACAGTTCTGTTTTCTTTGAGTTATATCAACTCTGTAGCCCAGGTTAGCCTCAAACTCACAATAGTTCTGCTTCAAACTCCCATGAGCTGGAACTCCAGACATGAGCCCCTACACCTGGCTCACCATCTAACCCACTGAAGCAATGGTTCCCCATAAGAACATCGAAGCAACTAAGAGGACTCCCAACACATCCATTATGAGTTTGTTCATTCCCTGGGGCTATTCCTTATGCCCCAGCTGTCCTGCTAACATAAAGATTGAGCTATTCATTGGTCACTGAACTGCCATTTCAGCCTGGGGTACTGGGGTCACTATAGGTCACAAATGCAAAGTAATTTCTCTTTGAGTATCATGGAGCAGGATGCGAAAATGGATGATCCTGGGGTTGGGGAGATGGTTCAACGGTAAGAGCACTCACCAATAGTGAGGACCTGAATTGGAACCCCAGAATTCATGTAAAAAAGCCATCCAATGCCCATAACCCCAGTGCTGGGCAGGTACAGAGAAAGGGAGGTCGCTGGCTGCTAGCCTAGCTGAAAAATAGTGAGCTCCCAGGTCCATTCACAAGGGAATAGGGCAGAGAATGATACATGTGCACACAACCACACACTTGTATACACACAGGCACAACACACACAACCACACACTTGTATACACACAGGCACAACACACACACACTGTACACACTTGTATATACACTGGGACAACACACACTGCACACAACCACACACTTTTTTTTTTTTTTTTTGGTTTTTCGAGACAAAGTTTCTCTGTGTGACAGTCCTGGCTGTCCTGGAACTCACTTTGTAGAACAGGCTGGTCTCGAACAAACTGAGATCCACCTCCTGCTTCTGTCTCCCAAGTGCTGGGATTAAAGGTGTGCACCACCACTGCCTGGCTTACAACCACACGCCTGTATACACACAGGCACAACACACACACACACACACACACACACACACTGCCTTGATGCCTGTCCATGCTCCCACTAGTCTCTGAACAGGATGCCCACAGCCTTCTAGAGTCCTTTTCTGGTTCCAGTCCATTCTCTATACAGGCATTCAGAGACATACTTTGCAAACAAAAACCTGACCATACCATTCCCTCTCATTCTTTAATTTTTTTTAAAAAAATGATTTTTTTGAGTATCTCACTCTGTAGCCCAGGTTCACCTTGAACTTGTGGCCATCCTCCTGCCTCAGTCATCTGAATGCTGGGATTACAAATACCTGGCTCCCCACTCAGGAATACTAAAGCAATGTCCCAGTGGCCACCAAGGTTCGAATTCTTTAATGCAGCCTCCTAATTTTTGAAAGCCTCTAGCCTCTGTCACTTCTTGCCTGTCAAACTGTCACTCTGCAAACATCCCAGGCTCACTCTGACCCCAGGCCCTTTGTACAGACTGCCCCTACTTCTCAGCTACCCTGTGACTGGTTATGTTACCTTCATCGCCAATACACTATAGCCCCAAACACAGCTAAATTCCTTTTGTCCTGTGACTGGTGACCCCGGCTCATGGTGACTTCTCCTGTTTCCCTGTCTGAGCAAGGGCGTCCCTCTTAGCTAGGTAGAGTAACTCAGGCCAGTCACTCAGCTCTTGCAGTACATGACGGTGACCACCCGATGGCACTGCTGAGCCACAGCGAAACTTGGCAGGCAGCTCAGAAAGCTGCACTACCCCTAGGGGGCGCTGGTAGGTGAAGTGTATCTGTAGAGTGTCCACAGGAAGTTTCCACTGTACTAGGATCCCTACCTCCCTCCAACAGAGCTGGTCCCTCAGCCCAGAAGCCTCATGCATCTGCAGCCCAGCAAAGCCTCTCCCAGGCAGCAAGCAAAGGAAGAAATAAATGCAGGGGGTAAAAGAAGGAAGGCGGGCAGGTAGGGGTCCTGCTACCTCTTGGAATCCCTCCCATAGGTGGTCCTAGGTTCAAGGTCTCACCTGGGGTGGCCCAAGGTTCCCATGCAGGAATAGCACAGCCTGGCTCTGTAGTGACCTGGATTTTTCCCATACCTTCCGGGATGGGTGAAAAAAGCCCGTTTTCTCACCCAGGGTCTCTAGGAGAGTGACGGAAGGCAGAGGTTGCTCACATGGGTCTCCCTGCTGGGTCCACATCCACACTGTCAAAGGCCGGCACAGGGAGTGGGAGAGTGAGGATGGAGAGGGGGGAAGCAAGCATCTTGGAGAGGTAGCAGGGCCCCTAGAAGTCATGGGCTACACGGAGGTGCGCTCGTGCAGGATGAGGACTACACGGCTGTATCCATCACTGACTCCATGACCACAAACAGAGAAGACATGGCTTGTGGCTGGTGCTGGCCACACCCTCACCAATGGCCGTCAGGAACAACAGGAAGGCACCATGATACCTTCTAAAGAGTACCCAGGCTGGCTTTCTTGTATGATGCTTACTCGACCCTGCCTATTTTCCAAATGTCTCCCCTGCTAGCAATGGCTGCCAGGTGTGTGCATCAGGGTAAGTGGGTGAAGACAGAGACAGAGACAGAGAGCATGGGTGGGGGCTGCTGGGAGGGCTGGTCCTGCCTAGTGGGGAGTACCAGGAGGGGTGTGGGAGCAAGGCTCCTGCAGGTATGTGACTAGACACACTCAATCCCAGGATCTACTGGTGACAGAATTTTTTTTCCTGAGTACCCAGGGCATGGGAGGGCAGGAGGAGGGACAGTAGAGGAGGGGAAGATGATAAGGGAGGGCAGGGAGAGGCAGCAGAGGGCAGAGAGGGGCAGGGGAGGATGGGGGAAGGCAGGGGAGGCAGCAGAGGGCAGAGAGAGGCAGGGGAGGACAGGGGAGGCAGGATAAGCAGGGGAGGCAGGGGAGAGACAGGAGGAGGCAGGGGAGAGACAGGAGGAGGCAGGGAGAGGCAGGTGCAGGACTGCAGCTTACCCAGTGGCTCTTCTCACCAGGGTCTCCTTTGGGGCCAGGTTCTCCCTGAAAGGAGAGTCAGAGTCAGAAGCAAGGAAAAGGGGTGGGGGGTGTGAGGGAGAAAAACTCAGAACAATTCAAAATGACTACAGTGATAACTGCCCAGCATAGGTGGGTTCGAGCCTTGGGGGAGGGAGGAGCGTGGCACCCAGGGAGCAAACAACAGGCTGGCAGACCTGAGCAGGCTTTTCCTCACCTCCCATCACACGGGAGGCAGAGCTTGGGAACACCAGTGCTTTCCCGTGAAATCGCAGAAAACCCAGGCTTAAACTACAGCACACAGGCCAGGGCTAGGGAAGCTTTCTAGGACCAAGAACAAAACCAAAATGGATTTTCTGTGATAAACTGAATCTCTGAAAGAGTGAGGTGACGCCTGTAATTTAGCCGTGGGGCACTCAGCACTTCTCACAAGGAGAGAACGGAGTTCTTCAGATATTACCGCCTTGTCCAATAGCCCGCCACTAGCAATATGAAGAACAGTAACTGTGAAGCACATTTAAGAGAGAAATCAGTCAACAGAATCAGATCCATAGCTGACTGGTGTTGTCAGCAGGTATTTAATATATCCATGACGGGCTGGAGAGCCGGCTCAGAGCTTGAGAGCATTGGCTGCTCTAGCACAGGGTTTCCTAGCACTCACACGATGGAGCACAACCATCTGTAACTCCAGTCCCAGGGGATCCAACACCCTCTTCTGACCTCTGCAGGCACCATGCACACATGTGGTATACAGACATACATGCAGGCAAACACTCATATATATAAAATGAAATTTTTAAAAAATTAATAAAAATCTATGACAGATACTTTGGACCATCAGGATGATTCAGCAAACCCTGAGCACCAGAGAGCCTAGTGGTTCAATTCCTGGAATCCACAGGGGAAGGAGAAAGATGCCTCCTGAAACCTGGCCTGCCTTCCACACATGCTCCCACCACCAAACACTCCCATAACAATAGGAAAGAAAATTTAAAAATTTAAATTGAAAAAATTTTAAAGATTAATTTTTTTTTCCAAGACAGGGTTTCTCTGTAGCTTTGGAGCCTGTCCTAGAGATCCGCCTGCTGGGATTAAAGGCGTGCGCCACCACCACCCAACCAAAAGTTTTAAAGAGATATGTGCTCATGAGTGGTAGCCAACAGAAGCCAGAAGAGGGTGTTGGGTCCCCTGGAGCCGGAGTAGCAGGCAGTTGTGAGCCACCTGACAGAGGTGCAGGGAATAGAACTTGAGTCCTCAGGAAGAGCAGTTATGCATACTTAACCACTGAGCAATCTCTTCAGTTCCCTAAAAAAATGTTTTAAAAGAATCAGTTGGGCTAGACATGGTGGTACATGCCTGTAAACCCAGCTTTTAGGAGGCTAAGGCACAAGGATTGCTTGGTAGGAGTTCAAAGCCAGTCTGAGTTAGATAGTGAATTCCAGACCTAGCTAAGCTACAATAGAGATCCTGTCTCAAGAGAAAAATAATATAAAAACAAACAAAACAAGAAATCAACTAGGAGTGATATACTATGTGACAATATGGAGAATGTGAAGAGTCATAAATTGTTTATAAAGAATCAAAGGGAGTTGGGCGGTGATGGTGCACACCTTTAGTCCCAGTACTAGGGAGGCAGAGGCAGGCGGATCTCTGTGAGTTTGAGGCCAGCCTGGTCTACAGCGTGAGTTCTAGGACAGGCTCCAAGGCTACACAGAGAAACGCTGTCTCAAAACAAAAACAAACAAACAAAAAAGGAAATCCTGAAAACAAACTTTCATTAGCCATGGGGCCAGTGAGATGGTTTAGCAGGTAAAGCTACTTGCCACTAACCATGAACACTTGAGTTCAACCCTCTGGACCCACATAATGAAAGGAGAGAGTCAACTATTTCAAGCTGTCCTCTGATCTCCACATGTGCCATGGCATTCCTGTGTGCACACACGTACAAAATAAATAAAATGGGATAAAATCTTTAAAATTCATTAGATAGAACCAACGAAAGATTGTACAAAAAAATTAACCAATCTTGAAGAAAAGCCAATTTAAACTGAAGCACAAGGGAAAAAAAAGCATGCTTTCAAAAAACTGGGGTGAACTCTTGACGGGGTATGTGCTCTGCAAGAATGCAGTCTGGGCTCCAGTCCATCACTGTGTGTAACTGCAGTTCCAGGCAAAGAAGACAGTGGGCCAAGAACATTTCCCCTTGACCCATTGTTTTTCTTCAAATTTGATTTCAAAACAAAGCAAAATATACTTTTTTGTTGTTGTTTATTTGTTTTTTGTTTTGTTTTGTTTTTTCGAGACAGGGTTTCTCTGTAGTTTTGGAGCCTGTCCTGGAACTAGCTCTTGTAGACCAGGCTGGCCTCGAACTCACAGAGATCCGCCTGCCTCTGCCTCCCGAGTGCTGGGATTAAAGGCATGCGCCACCACGCCTGACAGGAAAATCTACTTTTAAAAATTATTCATTTTATGTGTATGGGTGTTCTGCCTACAGGCAGGTCTGTGAGCGAAGTGTGTGCCTGGTGCCCAAAGAGACCAGAGAGGGAGCTGGACCCTTGAGCTATAGATGGTTGTGAGCTGCCACAGAACCTGGGTCCGCTGGAAGAGCAGCCAGTGATCTTAACCACTGCGTCATCTCTCCAGCCCCAGGAGAAACTATTCCTCCTCAAACTAATCTCTAGAGTTTCGTGAAAGTCTGAACTGCCTGGGAAAGGGGATACTCATTTCCAATTCCTTCTAGTTCCCAGAACACGGGGAAAGGCCCAACTGAGGGCCTGTCAGAGAGTCCCCGGCCCAATACCTTAAGGACAGAATAGACATCACAAGCCACAACAAAAACCCCAGTCCTCCCTCCCCCACCCCAACCACTGCATTATTAAAACCTGTCTGTCAGTTTCTGGTTTGTCTGTAGCCCAGGCTGGCATGAAACCGTTAATACTCTGGCCTCAGCCTCTTGAATGCTGGGGTCACAGGAGTACGGTGCCAGGCCCAGCTTTACCACAGTTTAACTCCGTGCGTCATGGCCACTGTTCAACACAGAGGCAAGGCATACTGGAGCAGTTTGAAGAGACCGAACACACATCAGAATAGAGTCACAGATGGCAGAAATGTTGGAATTACTTTAAAACTGACTGCTGCCGAGGGACGTGGTAGCACACACCTGTAACCCTGGGACTCAGGAGACAGAGACAGGAATAGTAGGAGTTCAAGGTCCTCCTCAGTGTGATGGCTATGTTGGTTGTCAACTTGACTGCAGCTGAAATTAGCCCAAACCCCAAACTGGCTGGGCACACCTGTGAGGGAGTTTTGCTTAATTAAATCATTTGAAGTGGGAAGATCTACTACTAATCCAGATCTTTTTTTTTTTTAAAGGTTTATTTATTATGTATACAGTGTTCTGTCTGCATTTTGCCTGTATGCCAGAAGAGGGCACCAGATCTCATTACAGATGGTTGTGAGTGGCCATATGGTTGTTGGGAATTGAACTCAAGTCTTCTGAAAGAGCAGCCAGTGCTCTTAACCTCTGAGTCATCTCTCCGGTACTAATCTAGATCTCTCCATATGCATTCATTCTATAAATTCTGTTACTCTAGAGCGCTCTGACTAATAATACACTCAGCTATGTAGTGAGTTCAAGACCAGCCTGTGATATACTAATCTGTCTCAAAAAATATAACTTACTGATTAAAGTCATATAGTGCATGGGGTGGTGGAACAAGGAGGCAGAGGCAGGCAGATCTCTGTGGGTTTGGGGTCAACCTGGTCCAAGTGCAAGTTACAGGCAGCCAGCCAGGACTACCTTTCTCTAAACCAAAAATAAACAAGCCCCCAGTCAAATAAAGCAATCAGTTTAAAGCACAAAGGGGTACGGTGGGGTGTAGTAGAGGCTTGCCTTGCATGCATGAAGGGCTTCCTCTTTCTGCAGTGGCCTTAGGTGACCCATGAAAATGGCTCCCTACTCTCCTAGAAACACCACAAAGCCACGCAAATCAAGAGGTTCCAATCTTCATGTTTATCTTAAGGACACTCACTGTGAGGCTGCCCAGGCCATCAAGGGTATACATAACCAATTGTTTTCAAAGCATCTGGGAGATGTCACTTTACAGAAGCAGCATGGGCCATTCCAGGGATATTATTTTAAAAAAAGATTTATTTATTGTCTATACAGTATTCTGCCTACATGTATGCCTGCAGGCCAGAAAAAGGCACCAGATCTCATTATAGGTGGTTGGAAACCACTATGTAGTTGCTGAGAATTGAACTCAGGACCTTTAGAAGAGCAGGCAGAGCTCTTAACCACTGAACCATCTCTCCAGCCCCATTCCAAGGGTATTCGATAGTGTTGGATGAGCCCAGGACAAACAATGGAGCTGGACACCGGGACACTAGCTTTAAAAGTGTTAAATTTTAGTTACACATGCATTTTAAAAATGCAGACACGGCCGGGCGGTGGTGGCGCACGCCTTTAATCCCAGTACTCGGGAGGCAGAGGCAGGCGGATCTCTGTAAGTTCGAGTCCAGCCTGGTCTACAACAGCTAGTTCCAGGGCAGACTCGAAAGCTACAGAGAAACCCTGTCTCGAAAAACAAACAAACAAACAAAAAAAGCAGACACGCTGAACTGAAAGATCAGTGAACACATCTAGGTGAACAGTGTACTGACTACTGGCTCATGGTGACTAGCCAACATGAGCCCCCCCCACAGCCTCCGCCAATACATTAACTCCCCCATGCCACACTGAGACAGACGATCCCACTGAAGAGGAAGCCATGGTTCCTCAGCAAGATGGGAGGTTGTCCAGAAGAAACTGAAGAAACAACACTTAAGGGATGGGGCTACATCCGGCATAATGTAAATGCAAAGGATGAAGAGGCAGAGATGGGGCTGTGGGGACAGCTCGGTCGGTGAGGTGTCTGCTACACCAGCATGCAAGCTGAGTGTGGATTCCCAGTGCCTAGGTGCAAAGCCAGGTGTGTACATAGCTAGGTATACACACACAGGAGTGTGCTCCCATGATCCCAGTGCTGGGGGATGGCTGAGGCAAGAGGAGCCCTGGGGGCTCAATGACTCCCCAGTCTAGCTGAACTCAGGTTCTGTGAGGGAGCCTGTCTCAAGGGTGGAGAGTGACTGAGGAAGATGCTTGATGTCAGCCCGGGCCTCCACGCACACATATGCACATGTGTGTGCATGTCAGGACACACACACACACACACACACACACACACATACACACACACATACACACACATGGTAGAAGAATATGTAAGAGTAAAATAGCAATAGGTGACTAAGTAGAAAATAGTAACAAATATGGCAGACATCAGCCCAACACTATCAACGACCCCTTGAAACATCAGTGGTATATGTGCTGGCTAGTTTTTATGTCAACTTGACACAGGCTAGAGCTACTTGGGAAGAGTGAACCTCAGCTGAGAAAATGATCCCACCAGATTAATTAGTGATTGATGTGGGAGAACCCACATCTACTCACTATGGGCAGTGCCAGCCCTGGTCTGGTGGTCCTGGGTGCTATAAAAAAACAAAAAAACAAAACAAAACCACAGATTCAATGCAATGCCCATCAAAATCCCAACAAAATTCTTCAAAGACCTCGAAAGAACAATACTCAACTTCATTTGGAAAAGCAAAAAACCCAGGATAGCCAAAACAATCCTGGGCAACAAAAGTACATCTGGAGGCATCACAATCCCTGACTTCAAACTATACTACAGAGCTACAGTACTGAAAACAGCCTGGTACTGGCATAAGAACAGACAGGAGGACCAGTGGAACCTGGATATCAATCCACACATCTTCAAACACCTGATATTTGATAAAGAAGCAAAAAATATCAAATGGAAAAAAGAAAGCATATTCAGCAAGTGGTGCTGGCATAACTTGTCTCGGAAAAAAAAAGAAAGAAAAGAAAAAAAACAAAAAGAAAACAAAACACAAACAAAAACAAAACAAAAAACCCCACAATTCCAGAAAGATATTTGGAAAAGTCTAAGACATCAGGAGATGAACCAATATACTTCAACTAATTCAGAGATCAAAGAAGGAGTCACGAGAGAAATGCAAGATTCTTTTGAACTAAATGGAAATAGAACTTATCAAAATTTGTGCAATAAAGCAAAAAGGGTGCTCATGGGGAAACCAGAGCAGCAAATGTATGTATCGGAAAAGAGATTAAAATAAATAACTTAAGTTTCTATCATGGGAAGTCAGAGGGAGAGCAGATGGAGTTGAGAGTAAGAAACAGCCGAATTCGTGCAAAGGCTTGCGTATGGGCTCACCCCACTAACACCTGGCAGCAGCAAAAACAACAACCAAAAAGAAAAGAAAAATAATCAGAAGCCCTAAAGGAAGACTGCAACAACCAGAATGAACAAAGGCAAAGGAACACATGAGCACATGAAAGGCTGGTCTCAGTCAGCATCACCTGGGAACTACAAACTAAAATGGCAGTGAGATAAAACACCAGCAAACACCTAGGCTAGGTGATGGGACAGCCCTGCAGTCCCAGGATTAAGGAGGCTGAGGCAGGAGAATCTCTAAGTTTGAGGACAGTCTGGGGCAAACCAAAACAACAACAAAACACCTCCCCAATGCACTAGTACTGCACACCCATTAGGATGGTCAAAATATCCAATAATGACCATACCAAATGGATGTGATGATGTGGGCAAGGTGCAACTCTCGCTCACTGATGTAAGGGAGGTGTGACTGGCGTGAGGACGGCCCCCAGAGGGTCAGAGATGAGCTAGATCACCAGTCAGTGGAACTGTTTGGGAAGGGTTGGGAGGCGTGGCCTTTTTGGAACAGATGTGGTCTTGCTGGAGGAGGCGTGCCACTGGGGTGAGTTCTGAGGTTTCAAAAGCCCACACCGGGCTAAGTCTCTCTCTCTGCCTGTTGCCTGTGGATCAGGATGTAAAGCTCTCAGCTACTTCTCTCCAGCACCATGCCTGCCTATGCCTAGGCTCCCTGCCATGATGGTAATGGATTAACTCTCTGAAACAGTAAGCAAGTCCTCAATAAAATGTCTTTTAAGTTGTCTTGGTCACAGTGTCTCCTCACAGCAACAGAACAATAACTCAGAAAGAAGGCAGTATGGCACAGCTACCTTGAAAGACACACTGGCAGTTTTTCTGATCTTTTTTGGCAGGTTTTTTTGTATTCCATGCTGGCCTTGAAATCTGAAGCCAGGGATGATCTTGAACTTTTGATCCTCTTGCCTCCAACTCCTGAATGCAGGGATTACAGCTGTGCACGACCATGCCTAATTTATGTGGTCCTAGGGATTGAACCTGAGAGCTTTGTGTCTGCTGGGCAAGCATTCTACCAACTGAGCTGCATCCCAAGTATAACCCTGGCAATTTGTTAAAAACTAATCTCTATGGTCCAGCAATTATGCTCATCAGTCTTTTACCCAAATGAGCTGAAAACTTTGTGTCTCCACAAAAACCTGCCTATGGGTATTCATAGAGCATTGTTCATAATTTCCAAACCTTGGAGACAACCAAAGCATCCTTCAGTATGCAAATGGATAAACAAATTAATACACCTAGGCAACAGTGTTATTCAACACTGAGAAGTCACAGGAAAACATGAAAAGATTGAAATCCGTATTATTGAGTGAAAGCCCACAGGAAAAGGGCTATATACTGGAAGAGTCTAACGACATGACAGTCTAGAAGAGGCGAAACTTCTTTTGAGAGTAAAAAGATCAGAGGCAGTCTGTAGTTAGGTAGGAAGGAAGGATGAACAGACAATGCACAGAGGGTTTCTAGAGCAATAAAACTTTATTGTACTGAGTGGCAGTACATGAATGTTATGTCTGTTACAGCTTTCAAACCCTCAGAATGAACAAATCCAAGAAAGAATGAGATCCTTGTTAGTGCAGGTCCGTCCAGTGTAATAAAGGGGTTGTCAATAGTGGAGAGAGTGTACATGTATGTGTGGGGTTAGGTGCTCTCTGCACTTTCCATTGAACCTAAAGCTATGATATAACATTTGTGTTAATTTTATTAATTAACTCCCAAATCCTGTAGGAGGCATAGAGGTCTTGGTGCTCACAGATGTGCAATAGGGGAACCTTGAATGTTAGCTCAGAGTTGTTCCTTCAAGGGAAGGAGTGTAAAAGCTATTTCCCACCCAGAAGGCCGGATCAGACCTGCTGTCTAGCCTGGTGACCTCTGTGAAGTCTGTGCAGCCGAAGTCCTTCAGGCACCAGACTCTTTTTCAGGTCTGTTTTCATAGACTTGTGGTTTTTTTTTTTTTTTTTGTTTTGTTTTGTTTTGTTTTTTTTGAGACAGGGTTTCTTTGTGGCTTTGGAGCCTGTCCTGGAACTAGCTCTTGTAGACCAGGCTGGTCTCGAACTCACAGAGATCCGCCTGCCTCTGCCTCCCAAGTGCTGGGATTAAAGGCATGCGCCACCCCCACTCAGCTAATAGACTTGTGTTTTCAGTCAATCTACAGAATCTACTTTACAGAAGGTGTCACATGTACTTCACAAAGGGTTTTTATGTAGTCACGTGTGTATTTAGCTTCCTTTGTAAGCTTTGCTGCGGACATGAGATTGAATAGTTTTCACCAGGTTGTACAGTGTTTAAATACACCTAAAATAAGCAACTCCCAGGGTATGAACCAACACTAGTTACTGTTGCACAGAGCTCCTTTCTGCCTCCTGTGGCTTGTGGCTCTGCTGCCCATGAAGGCTACAGAGAGTCCCACACAATTCCCCATGTACATTGTTACTACACCTGTTTACAGATGACCAGAAGAAATGATGAACAAAGACAAAACTTCACAGATCCAGGAATCTTAAGGAACCCAGAGCAGGTGAGACACAAAGAATACCATACCATACCATACCATACCTAGGCACATCACTGCCGTATCTACTGAAAACTGAGGCTAAAGAGAAATGTTAAAAGCCAAAGGGTCACACACACACACACACACACACACACACACACACACACACACACACACACATACACGGGGGGGGGGAGAAGAAAGCGAGAAGAATAGTGACAACTAATTTATTGTGAGAAATTATATAAGCAAGAAGGTCATAGAGCAATCACTCTTTAAAATGGTACAAGAAGATAATTTTATAGCCAGCAAAAATGTCTTTTACAATAAAACAACAATAAAGAGTACCTTAACTGGGCATAGTGGTGCATGCCTTTAATCTCAGCACTCCAGAGGGAGAAGTAGGTGGATGTCTACATGTCTACGAGTTCAAAGACAGCCTTGTCTACATAATGAGTTCCAGGACAGCCAGATATAGAGAGGTCCTGTAAAGTATCTTACTATTGATTGATTTTTTTTTTTTTTGGTTTATTGAGACAAGATTTCTGGAGCCTGTCCTGGAACTCCCTCTGAAGCCCAGGCTGGCCTTGAACTCACAGAGATCCAGCTGTCTTTGCCTCCCGAGTGCTGGGATTAAATAAAGGTGTGCACCACCACTGCCTGGTGGTTTTTAAATTCTTGTTGATGAATGATTTCCCTGCATGTATGCATGTGCACCAGGCCCATGCAGTGCCCATGGAGCCCAGGAGTTGGCACTGCATGGTGGTGAGCCACTTAAATGACACTGGGAACCAAGTCCAGAGCCTATGCAAGACCAACAGCAAACAGCAGGTGCTCCTAACCGCTGAGCCATCTCCCCAGTCTCAGTTTTTTGTTTATTTGTTTGCTTGTTCTTAATTTTATTTTTATTTTATGCTCTTTGATGTTTGGCCTGCATGTGTATCTGTGTGAGGACACCACAAGGCCTGGAACTGTAGTTACAGACAATTGTGAGCTGCCAATGTGGGGGCTGGGAATTGAACCTGGGTCCTCTGAAAAAGCAGCCAGTGAGCCTAACCATTGAGCCATCTCTCCAGTCCCTGTTTGCTTTTTTGTTTTTTCTTTTTTGATTTTTTTCGAGATAGGGTTTCTCTGTAGCTTTGGAGCCTGTCATGGAACTAGCTCTGGTAGACCAGGCTGGCCTTGAACTCACAGAGATTGGCCTGCCTCTGCCTCCTGAGTGCTGGGATTAAAGGCATGCACCATAATTGCCAGGCTTGTTTGCTTTTCTGTGTTTTTTAAAGATTTTTTTTTAATGCATTGGTGTCTGTGTGAGGGTGTCAGGTCCCTTGGAACTGGAGTTACAGACAGTTGTGAGCTGCCATGTGGGGGCTGGGAATGGAACCCAGGTCCTCTGGAAGAACAGTCAATACTCTTAACCTCTGAGCCAGCTCTCCAGGGTTTGTAGCCTAGGCTGGCCTGGAACTTACTATATAGACCAAGCTGGTCCCAGACTCTTGAAACCTTTGGCCTCAGCCTCCCATGCATTGGGAATACAGGTATGTGCCAGCATGCCTAGTTTTCTAATTTATTATTAATTAATTAGTTAGTTAGCTAGTTATTGCAATGGTTTGAATTCAGGGCCAGACAAGAGTTCTAACACTGAGCAACACATTCATCCTCTAAAAGTAGTTTTAGCTAAGCTTAGAAAAGCTAAAGGATGTTCTTTAGGCTAATAGGAAATGCTATCAGTAGTATATGGTTTGGTTTTTTTTTTAAATTTTCTTTTTTCTTTTCTTATTTATTTATTATGTATACAATATTCTGTCTGTGTGTATGTTTGCAGGCCAGAAGAGGGCACCAGACCTCGTTACAGATGGTTGTGAGCCACCATGTGGTTGCCGGGAATTGAACTCAGGACCTTTGGAAGAGCAGGCAATGCTCTTAACCACTGAGCCATCTCTCCAGCCCTATGGTTTGGTTTTTATCTTCAGCGTGGGAACACAGGGCATCCATCAGACTGGCTTGTGGCGTGTCTGTGGGGCATTCTGACAGCTAATAGGGCCCAGTCCACCGGAGGCAGTGCCACCCCTGAGCAAGTGCTCTGGGTTATATAAGAAAGCTGGCTTGAGCACGTCCCAGTGTAACCAAATTCCGTCGTGCTCTCTGCTTTAGCTCTCTGCCTTCAGCTTGCACCCCAGCTTCCCTCAGTGGCGGACTGTAGCCTGTAAGCCAGACGAGCCTTCGCTCTTCCCCAGGCTGCTTTTGGTTATGATGTGATCACAGCAACAGAAAGCTAACTAGGACAGACAGAACTCTGGATCTACAGAAAAGTACAGTATTAGACATGATATACATTCAGTAAATTGAAAAGACTACAGCCATCCCTCTGCATTCACGTGGAATTCATTCTCCTGTGGGTACCAAAACCCACAGGTATTCAAATCCCTCAGTAAAAGGCTTAGTCTTGTATGTCATCTGCAGGTGGAGGGAATAGTTCATCTGCTTCTAGATTCTTTATACCAATGTATCATATACTGTATCATCAGCTGTATGATGGCCACTGTACAGCTTAAGAACTAGTACGAACTGAGCCTGGTGAGGAATCCCTGCTACTCAAAGGGATGAAGCAGTAAGATCCCAAGCTCTTGAACCTGGGCTTGCATGAGCAATTTAGTCAGACCCTGTCTCAAAATGGGGGTAGAGTGGTGCTGGAGAGATGGTTCAGTGGTTAAGAGCACTTGCTACTCTTCCAGAGGACCCGGGTTCAGGTCTCCGTACCCACGTTGGGTGGCTCAGACCACCTCCATCTCCAGGACATATGACATCCTCTTCTGGCCTTCAAGGACCCCATCACCAGCAGTGGTAAACACTCACACGCATATACACAAAAATAAATATAAATCTCAATAAAAAGATGGCTCGGGATGTAGCTCAGTGATAAGTTTGCTTGCATAGCATATGCAAAGCTCTGAATTTGATCTTCAGGAACCAGAAAAAATGAATAAAGATTTTAAAAATCTGTACATGGTCAATATGGGTTCAGGATTTTGAGTTTTTTTGGTAATATTTTCAAACCATAATTTTTCAAACCATAGCTGCAGAATGTGCAGTGTTTAAATTTGTATCTTTTTTCCAAGACAGGGGTTCTCTGTGTAGCCTTGGCTGTCCTGGAACTCTCTGTAAACCAGGCTGGCCTCGAACTCACAGAGACCCACCTGCCTCTGTCTCCTGAGTGCTGGGATTAAAGGCGTGCGCCACCACTGCCTGGGTATCTTATGTTTTTTTTTTTTTTAATCCCAACTGACTTTAAAGTGATGATGACGATGACATGGGCCTGAGGACGTACGTAGCTTAATGATAGATACCTGCTAACGAAGCTGCTCAATGCCCTGGGGTCAACTCTCAAAAAAGTGTTGTGGGGCTTGTAACAAAAGTGGAAGAATACAGAGCAGTGACAGCACAGGAAGAGGATGAGACTAGGACACACTTAAAGCACCTACGTCAGTGTGGGACACACACTCACAGTTGGTGTAATTCATGTAAAATGTGACGAAGGATGCCCGTCAAAATCCCAGCAAAATTCTTCAAAGACCTTGAAAGAACGGTACTCAACTTCATCTGGAAAAGCAAAAAACCCAGGATAGCCAAAACAATCCTGGGCAACAAAAGAACTTCTGGAGGCATCACAATCCCTGACTTCGAACTCTACTACAGAGCTACAGTACTGAAAACAGCCTGGTATTGGCACAGGAACAGACAGGAGGACCAATGGAACCGAACAGAAGACCCGGATATAAATCCACACATCTTCGAACACCTGATATTTGATAAAGACGCAAAAAATATCAAATGGAAAAAAGAAAGCATATTTAACAAGTGGTGCTGGCATAACTGGATATCAACACGTAAAAAAATGAAAACAGACCCATATCTATCACCATGTACAAAACTCAAGTCCAAATGGATCAAAGACCTCAACATAAAGCCAGCCACACTAAACCTTATAGAAGAGAAAGTGGGAAGTACGCTTGAACACATCGGCACAGGGAACCACTTCCTAAATAGAACCCCAGCAGCACAGACACTGAGAGAAACAATTAATAAATGGGACCTCCTGAAACTGAAAAGCTTCTGTAAAGCAAAGGACACGGTCAACAAGACAAAACGACAGCCTACAGAATGGGAAAAGATCTTCACTAACCCCACATCAGACAGAGGTCTGATCTCCAAAATATACA
>PVIU01001566.1:0-10676 GCA_004026605.1 Ondatra zibethicus | reverse complement strand
AAACTCTCAACAGAGGAATCTAAAATGGCTGAAAGACACTTAAGGAATTGTTCAACATCCTTAGTCATCAGAGAAATGCAAATCAAAACATTTTTGAGATTCCATCTTACACCTTTAAGAATGGCCAAGATCAAAAACACTGATGACAACTTATACTGGAGAAGTTGTGGGGAAAAGGGAATACTTCTGCATTGCTGGTGGGAATGCAAGCTGGTACAGCCCCTTTGGATGTCAGTGTGGTGATTTCTCAGAAAATTAGGAAACAACCTTCCTCAAGACCCAGTAATACCACTTTTAGGTATATATCCAAAGGATGCTCAATCGTACAAGGACATGTGCTCAACTATGTTCATAGCAGCTTTGTTTGTCATAGCCAGAAACTGGAAACAACCTAAATACCCCTCGATCAAAGAATGGATAAAAAAAAAGTGGTACATTTACAAATGGAGTACTACACAGCAGAAAAAAATAACGACAGCTTGAATTTTGCAGGAAAATGGATGGAACTAGAAAACATTATTTTGAGTGCGGTAACCCACACACAGAAAGACAATTATCACATGTACTCACTCATAGGTGGTTTTTAAACATAAAGCAAAGAAAACCAGCCTACAAACCCAGAGAACTTAGACAACAATGAGGACACTAAGAGAGATTTACATAGATCTAATCTACATGGGAAGTAGAAAGTATAAAAAGACATGATCTCCTGAGTAAATTGGGAGCACGGGGACCTTGGGGGAGGATTGAAGGGGGGAGGGGAGAGGCAGGGAGGGGAGCAGAGAAAAATGTAGAGCTCAATAAATATCATGGGAAAAATGTGATGAAGGAAGGACAGTGTTGTTCTTAGATCAAACCAACATAAACAGGGCTTGCTACAGAGCTATTAGTGGGAGCAGCAAACCCCAAAGTACTCTATTCCAAGCGAGACAAGTGAGTCTGTGGCTCAGAAGCAGAGCAGTGACTAACTGCAAAAGAAGAAAAGGAGAGGAGCAGAAGAAAAGAGCAGATAAACAGATACCAACTGTAGATGG
This sequence comes from Ondatra zibethicus, assembly GCA_004026605.1. Classification (NCBI taxonomy): domain Eukaryota; kingdom Metazoa; phylum Chordata; class Mammalia; order Rodentia; family Cricetidae; genus Ondatra; species Ondatra zibethicus. Next base: position 9,642 of record PVIU01001566.1, on the reverse strand, counting down.
TGACTTAAACAGAACTCTGTCGATAATTATGCAGATGATGAAAACATCAATGAACTAAATGGCCAACTCTGAAAAATGCAAGACTCATGTTATTTACAAGAGACGTACTTTAAACACATTGGCACCAACATGCACAGAAAGCAAGCATTACAGCATTGGTGTGGTGACTCTAACAGACAACAAAACAGAACTCAAGATGAGTATTCTAGAGATGAAAGTATTAATTCCACAAAGGCAAAGGCAGCGTTGAAATCCTAAACATGTATCTGCTTAACAACAAAGATTCAAAACATGTAAAGTAAAAACCGTCTACATTAAGGAGAGACACAGACAAATCTACATCCAGAGATGGAAAATGAAAGAGAAATATAAGCCGGGTAGTGGTGGCGCACGCCTTTAATCCCAGCACTCAGGAGGCAGAGGTAGGCAGATCTCTGAGGTTGAGGCCAGCCTGGTCTACAAAGCAAGTTCTATGACAGCCAGAGCTGTTACACAGAAAAACCCTGTCTCGAAAAACCAAAAAAGAAAGAGAAAGCCAAAAAAAAGGAAAGAGAAGAGAAGAGAGAGAGAGAGAGAGAAATACAGAGCCTAAGAGTCATGTAGAGAAAGAAATGGACACAGACAGACAGATTGAAGAGGGCAGATGATGGATCCCAGCAATGGGCAGCAACTGATGGAAGGAGCTCTGAATCACACAGGGGAGTCAGGTGCTCCGGGTTCAGGAGCCTAGGATGATGGGATTCTGGAGGGATGGGTAGGGGGAGAGTGCATCACTTACCCGCAACCCCATTAACCCTTGGGGGCCAGGTTCCCCAGGCAGTCCCTATATAAGAGGGGGGAACAGAATTAAGTTAGCTGATGGCAGCTATCATCTAGGACCCCGCAGACTCCCCAGAATCCCCCACTGAGGTCACTGGTGTACTCACTCTCTCGCCTTTCTCTCCGGGGTGGCCAGAGGGTCCTTTGGGTCCAGAAGAGCCCGGGGTTCCCTGAACAATAAGACAGGGCCTCGGTCTTGTGCTGGGGTAGGTAGGATGGGAAGACAGGAGATGGGGATAGAGGAAATGGGAAGGGGAGACCCAGCTTGGCCCAGGCCTCATCGCATGCCCAATATACAGCAGGCAGGTCAGACAACCCCACCCCATGTGCTGGCTGCAGCCTGAAGACCCCCCCCCACCTTCCTCTGCCTCAGGGGATAACAGTGCTTCTTGTTGGGTGAACTGAGTTAAGAAGATTTATGGCAAGCACTTTGCATATCAAAGTATGCACTGAATGGCTGGATGAATAGATGGGAGAATGGAGTTAGGCATGGATGATAGAACCTGGATAATGACTTACCATGTGTCCAGGACTCCCAGGGGCACCCGTGGGGCCAGGAAGTCCAGGAGGACCTGAATAAAGCAGGATGTCTTCAGGAACAGAATGGACCACAAGGCTAAGGAGGTCCCCACCAACGGCCGACTGATAATAGCCACAGTCCTGCTCCTTTCTACTCTTACCCTAGGCCTGGATTCAACTTACCCATGGGCCCTGGGGGGCCTGGAGGGCCTGGGGGTCCAGTGGGTCCTTGGGGCCAGTGGCTGCTGGTCTCAGTGAAGGTGTTAGACAGTAATGGATCTCCTGGTGGAGGAAAGATAGCAGGTGAGCAGAGCTGGGGGAGTGGGCCAGACAGCTATCACCTGTCACTTCTGCCACATTGGCTCTGACTGCCCTACAGGACAGCCTGCAGCACAGACAGGGCCACCAGTACCTGCTGCCAGGTATACAGAGGAAGGGAACCTGGGTTCTAACCCTAACACAGTCTGGTTAGTGACATCCACAAGGCCTCTCTCTTGTGCTGGCCCCGTACTGTCACTTGCTGAATGAGAGAGTGAAAGCTGCCTTTTGCCAACTGTCTACTGCGTTTCAGGCTTCTGTGCATTGAGGATCATGGGGTCCCGGAAGGCTGGCACTGTTGCCATCCACACGATAGAAACAAGGACACTGAGGCTAGGAGCAAAGACAAAAAAGGTGAGATGGAGCAATGATGAAGTGAGAGAACAAATAAGGAATGGTACCCAGTCTTTCACCAAAGATGGAGCTGGGCTGTGTGGGCACACGCTTTTAATCCCAGCACTCAGGAGCCAGAGGCAGGCGCATCTCTGTGAGTTCTAGGCCATCCTGGTCTACAGAGTGAGTTCCAGGACAGCCAGGGCTATGCAGAGAAACCTTGTCTTAAAATAATAATAATAAGAAGAAGAAGCAGATGGAGTTGAAATTGCCACTGTGCACTCTGCTTGCTCCAACCTCTGGCAGCATGTGGGTAGGTCAGGCCAGGCTACCTGCAGGAGATGCCTGGGATCCATGCTGGTATTCAGTTGGGGAAGGGGCTGGAGCCACCCTAAGCAACAGGTCCAGGGCTGTGACACTGGGAGCTCAGAGTTCAAATCTTGAGTTAGGCCTGGAGCTTCCCGGCACCCTGAGGGGCTGGACTGCAGCCAGCTCTGAGGCATGGGAGGGCCTAATGCCAGGCAGTTCTGAGCAGGTGGGTCTGAAACCACTCCCCATCTCCCCATTGTGTGAACACGGCATGTGATTCCTCCCTGGCCTCAATGTCCTTCCTTGGTGAACAGAGATTGGCAGTACCTGCTAAGCAGGGAGACAACTGGACGACTCTAGCACGCAGGTGACACAGGATGGACAGCCACAGGTATCAGGGTTATGACTGCTTCAGATTCAGTTACTCCACCTCAGTCCCCAGGACCCCAGGGGGACTTACCATGCAGGGAGATATGGGCGTGGAGTGGTCCAACAGGGGCTGGGGGGCCTGGGGGCCCAGGAGGTCCTGGAGGTCCTGGAGGGCCCATCTCTCCAGGGATGCCTGCAGGTCCTGTCTGGCCAGGGCGCCCTGGGGGTCCCTGTGGACCTACAGTTAAGAACAGGAACGATGGGCATATGGGAGGCAGGGATAAAGACGTCTGGGGTAGAGGGGTCAAGAGGCTCAGAAGTACGCAGGCCTGCCCTCATTGTTCTTCTGTTACAGGGACGAACACAGCATTGCGCCCTCTGTCTCAGTCAGGCTGTCCTGGGCTCCCCTCTGGAGGGCTTCCAGACCTCCCACTGTCCTCCAAAGAAGCCTGGTCAGAGGGGCCAGGCACTGTGATTTCTCATCTGCCTAGCTAGCCCTCATTCTGGAGGCAAATACTGGGCTCGTTCCACCCAGTACCCAGTTCAGGGTCTGCTGAGGAGAGTGCATGAGCCAAGTGGACCCAGACAGTTTCACAGCCCAGGAACGAACAGGCACCACTGCAGGGCTGGTGAGCAGAGGCCACGAAAGAGGACCCCGCTTGTACACTTTGACGATGCCACCATTGCAGGGCTGGTGAGCAGGGGCCAGGTAAGAGGCCTGGGCCTGACTGGGAGTTCCCAAAGGACACTGCAATTCCCGTGCTGGGTATACCCAGGAGAAAAGAACAATTTTTGTTGTTCACAAAAAAAAAAAATAATCTATCCTCAATGCTCGTAGTAGTATTATGTGCAGCAGTCAAAACTAGAGATCAAATGCCCATTAGCTAATGAATGAATAAATAAAACATAAAAAAAATAGGACCAGGCCTGTCCACTTTGACGATGCCAATGAAAGCATCTTCTAGTGCCCCTGTCAGGAGGGATGCCTACAGAAGTTTGAGAAAGTCAGCCGTGGGGGCACACGCCTTTAGTCCTATCACTTGGGAGGCCAAGAAAGGTAGATTTCTGAGTTCAAGTCCAGCCTGGTTTACATAGCAAGCTCCAGGCCAGCCAAAGAGCATAATGAGATCCTGTCTTAAACCACAAAAACAAAACAATAACAAAAAACCCAAAAAAATCTCAAACCAACCAACCAACCAATACAATACAATACAATACAAAAAGGAGCTTGGGAGGCAGCCCCATGGGCACTCACCTGGTGGGCCTCTCATCCTCACTGGGCTCTGACTGTCAGGGTCTCCCTTGGGGCCAGTGGGCCCAGGCAGCTCCCAAGGATCAACTCTGTCTGCAGAGTAAAGACCATGAACTTGGCAGCTCTGTGGTTGCATTTGACCCCACCCTGTCCTGGTCCCTCAGACAGACCCTACTATCTTGAGGTAGCTATGCACCCCCTCTCCCATTCCCACTAGGTCTTAGTAAACCCTGGGTTAAGCAGTTAGGCAGGGATCAGCATCCCTGCTTGGCCCGGGAGGGAAGATCCCAGGTCCCCCTCCCTGAACTGGGACTGTTTGCTTCCCAGACTCCAGCGGTCAGGAATTCCCAGGGGCTTCCAGTCATGGCCACTGGGGAGCTGGGAAGACCAGTGCCGAGGGTCGAATGGGGCATTTTCTCCACCTAAACTATCACATGGGGGTATATACCCTGTTGTACCCCTTACCCTGCAGGTCTCCATCTCCAGGGCTGCCCTGGGCAGCTGGGGAACCCCAAAGCAGGGCAGAGTCCTTAGGGGTAGCTGGGATTGAGGACACCGTCTGCTCTGTGACACTCAGAACAGCTACCTGTGGAGGAAGACAGAGATGGGGTGGGCACCAGGAACTCACGAGGGATAGTCCAGCCTTAGCCTTGGGGATCAGGAGACCCAAGGAGTCAGCAGAATCCAGCTGTGAGTGGAGACCTTGGGCTCTCAGGGGCCCAGAATGTCATCAGAAGTGTCACACCTCATGATATGCCCCGGGGAACAGTCATTCCACCCTGCTGCTGCCACCTGCGTTGAGCTCCGTGATCATGGGATCTGCTGGCCATAATAGTATGCTGCTTCTGTTAAAGTTCCACAGGGGGTTGGGAGGGGCTGTGGCCATGTGTGTGCGCGCATGTGCATGCTGAAGACTGGCGTACTGCCTCCCACATGCCAAGCAAGTGCTGTACCACTGAGATTTTGCAGGGGAAACTGGGAGGGTCTGACCCCCACCCCACCCCACCCCCGCTGACATTAGGGCCTAGGACAAAGAAGATTCTGCAAATATGCCAAGCTCCTGACCAAGGGTCAGGAAAAGAAGAGATGACCACTGGCGGTGGTCTGTCTTCACAGCAGGTGGTTTGTAATTATGTAACCACTCCTCCTGCGGTAACCTGTCTGGCTTCCAGATTTCCCTATGACAGCTAACACTTTACGAAATTTCTCCACATCTGATCAGGACAAGTTCCCAGAGGAGGGGCATAACAGAGAAAAAAACACTGTGTATCCATGCACGTCCAGAAAGCCTGGAAGAAAAAGATGATTAAAACATGGTGGCGCTGCACTCAGGAGGCAGAGGCAGGTGGATCTTTGAGAGTTTGAGGCCAGCCTGGTCTACAGAGCAAGTTCCAGGAAAGCCAGGGCTACACAGAGAAACACCGTCTTGAAAAACCAAGGAAAGGGCTGGAGAAATGGCTCAGTGGTTAAGAGCACTGGCTGCTCTTCCAGAGGACCCAGGTTCAATTCCCAGCACCCACATGGTAGCTCACACCTGTCTGTGACTCCTGTTTCAGGGGATTCAATGCCCTCACACAGACATGCAGGCAGAATACCAATATACATGAAATAAAAAATAAATAAATTAGAAAAAAAGTGGTAGCTTAGGGCCAGTGAGATGGTTCAGCTGGGAAAAGTTTCTACAGCCAACCCTAATAACCTAAATTCAATTCCCAGGACCCACACAGTAGAAGAACAGAGCACCCCCAAATTGTCCTTTGCCCTACACACACACACACACACACAGCACTCTGACATGCCCACTAAACACAAATAAATAAATATAATTTTCTAAAAAGGTGGCAGTTTATGGCTATAATCCCAGTTTCTAAGGAGGTAGAGACAGTAGGATCTATAGTTCAAGACCAGCCTGCACCACACAGTAATACCCTTAAAGAAAATGGCCCCCAAAAGTGCTGGCAAAGTGACTCAGTGAGTAAAGTCCTGCCACTGACTTGATGGACCCACAGGTTGGATGGAGAGAACCCCACATACACACAATAAACAAACAAACACATGATTTAAAAAGATAGGCAGGTCTCTAATAGGAGGCCAGCCTGGTCTATACAGTGAGTTCCAGGCCAGCCAGGGCTACAGGGTAAGATCCTGTCTCAGAAGCTGCTGGTTTTCTCTCTGGACACAGGCAGTCTCTGCAAACGGTTTTCTGGCACGTATTCTAGATTTCTGAGTTTTCCTGACCCTGTGTTTACTGTCTCATTTTGTAACCTTAAAATCCTTCTTGTGATAACTTGAGATATGTAATGGGCATTTTCATTTATGTATATGGTGTAGAGGGGCAGGATAAAGGACAAAGGTGAGAGGCAGGAGGGGTTGTCATTGTGTTTGGGGACGTGCCTTGGTTTATCTGCCTGAAACTGGGCCTCCCGGAGGGATGGTATGCCAGGTGGTAGCACCGGGCAGTAGCTTCATGGCGAGGGCAACCGAGGAGCAGAGGGCAAAGAGCTGGAGGGACATCAGGCAGGGGCAGGGCCATGACTGCTGGAAAGCAGTCTGCCCGAGGGTGGAAGCTCAGAGGATGGGCATGGGGTACAGGAAGGAGGAGGGGAGGCCAAGGTCTCCAAGGCCCAGGGCAAGGGGGGGGGTGCTCACCCACCTTGGCCTCCAGCACCTTCAGTCTCTCGGTCAGCTCAGACACTTGGCTGCAGTTGAGACAACCTGTGGGGAGGGTGAAGGCTGGGGCTAAGGCTAGAGGTCTAGGTCCCCTTAGGGTCCTTACCCTTAGGGGAGACAGGTACCTAACAACCCTAATCTACGGGGGAGCAGTGTGGAGCTGGGCTGCAAAGTCACTGCAGGCCCGGGTGGACTACACCTCTCGAGGTTCTTTCTATCCCAGAAGCCTTCAGAATGGAACAGTTCTCCCAGCATAGGCTCTGGGGCCCTGGGTCTGGTGGTCTCAGCATCCAAATGGCCAACTCCAAAGCCATAGGCAGGAAATCCTGTTGTTTCCTACAGGGCAGGGTGGGGTCTGGGCTACCAGCTCTGGGGATCAACAGACCACAGTTGGGATGATACTGGCCTCACAGGTCTGGCTGTCACAGAGCCACACTTCAGCTTCTCTGACTTTTTTTTTTTATTTTTTTTATGAAGCCTGTACGATAAACTGGCTGCTCTGGTCCTCACTGAGGCCCTGTGTGTTACACAAATGCCAAACAGGAGGAACTGAGTTTGTGACAAGGTGAAGTGAGTGTCCAATACAGTTCAGAGCAGCCAGGCCCGGTGCTGCCCACTCCTGGCTATGGCACCTTGGACAGGGCAAGGTGCCACTTGACCCTCCGTGTCCTGCTCAGGAGAGTAGACTGAACAAGGTCTTCTGGGTGTCCGTGGGCAGCTGTGAAGCTTGAAAGCATCTGGATGAAGCCTCAGGCTCCCCAGGACAGAGAGGAAACTGGTGAGTTGGGCTGTAACTACAAAAATCCAGGGTCACAAGGAACATCTTCCGTCTCAAGGCTCTCTGTCCGGTGCATGAGGTAAAGTAGTGTTACACTTAATCCTCTACTGCCGGACCCAGAAGACTTCCAGGGATAATCACCACACTCCGCTGGGTCCACTCCAGGTCTCCTCCTGCCCAGAAGTCCCCACGAGGCTGCCCCAGACCCACCTGAGAATGCTGTGGGCTTCACTGCCATCCGTCGCATGCTGCTGCCTGACCATGTAGGCTCCAGGAAGCCAGGGGAGCCTGCAATGGAGGGACAGTGGGCTAAGAGTTTGCTGCCCTGAGCTAGCCTTGCTCCATTAGATGGCCCATCATGCCGTTGTCGCCCCAGCAACGATCTCTGCTCACCTTCATGCATAGAGAAGCACAGGGAGGTGGGGTAACTTCCCTGGGCCACACAGCAATAAGGAGGCAGGACCTAACAAGTTGGATGGCTGGTGAGAGGGGCTGGCCGTCTGTGGGGGCCACACACAAGCTGAAGCCCCCTTGGCTGACTCTCTCAAACTTCTGTAGTGACCCCAGTGACCCAGTAGATGACAGAGCTGAGAGGGCAGAGCTAACAGATAAGCTCAGCTCCCAGTTCCTGTGTGATCTGCCCTCTCTGACCTGCTCTATGCTCCCATTTGTAAAACGCAGCAGCGAGGCCTCTGTTCTTGTTCGGCAAGGCCAGAAGAGAGTGACGTGTGCAAAGGGTCTACTGTACATATACAGGGCTCAGGTACACAGTAGGTGCTCAATAAATGATTGCACAGTTGCTGTGCTTGCTCTCCATACCCCACTTAGTAAGAAAAGACCGAAGTGATATATTTTAAATGAAAGCCAGGGAAAGGCTGGCTGCCCATTCCAGGAGTCTACCCACTCCACACCCAGGAGGATTATCCAGCCTGGCTGGTCTGGTTTCTTGGGCCTGGGTTTCCACACAGCTGGAGGGACAGGCTGGCCAAGCCACGGGCGGAAGGCACAGCTGGAGGGCTCTCCAGCCGACAGTGCTAACTGCCCTCCTCAGCCCCCTGTGCCTGCCTTTTAAGGCCATGAAGTGTCATCCTGGGGGGAGACAAGACCCAAATAAGGCACCAGCCTGGCTGTTTGGACATGGGCTGTGGGTAGAGGCAGGGAATGAAAGGCGCCGGCAATCCAAACCAGACGGGTCTCTCTGGCCAGCCCCCAGCAGGGAGGCTGCCTGGCTCTGCTGTGTGCACATGCGATTTTTTTTTGCTCAGGCGGGGCAACTTCCTTAAGAGTCCCAGGGACCTGCAACTTGCTCAGGTACAGGGGGTAAGAGCCTCCTGCAGGATACTCTTACCCCCTACTTTACTCTGGGGGTTTGCAGACCAAGACAGTGGCAAAGATGGAAGTGCCTGAAGAGAGTAGATTCCACTGTGAAGCAGGCCAGTGCTTCACAGGCACTGTGACGTGCCCAGTGCATTGCAAAGCTCAGTGCAGTTCTAAAAGAGGCAGTCACGGCAGTTAACTTGCGTTTAGCGAGTGCTCATGAGTGCACGTACACGCACGCACACACACCTGTTCCTGCACATCTCAAGCACCCCACATATGTCTTGTTTTGATTTTACCACTGTAAACTGGGACCATATGGTTCTAACAGATGGGAAATCAGGCATCCTCCTCTGGTCCCAGGAACAGCCAAGTGGATGGGTGAAAACTGGGGAAACCAAGGGATGAAGTGGTCCTCCTCCCTCTGTTCTTCAGTTCATGACCAAACCCAAGCAGGGGCTGTTTGCAGGTCCACCTGGCAGGAAGGCTAGCATCCAGCAGGGGACGAACCCTTTTGCAGCCCTTTATCTTTTTGTTCCAGGTGGGAATGCAAAATGCCACTTGATTATTCTTTGCAAAACACGGACCCAAAGCAGCAGCAGTCTGTCTTTTCATTTCTTTTTCTTTTCTTTTCTTTTTTCTTTTTTTTTTTTTTGCAGTGTGTGTGTGGGTGATGTCTCATAGAGCCTAGGCTGACCTAGCACTCACTGTGTGGTCAAGAATTTGAATTTATGATCCTCCTGTCTTCACCTTCCATGTCATGACTACAGGTGTGTGCCACCATGCCTAGCTCCCAGGTGTCATGACTACAGGTGTGTGCCACCATGCCTAGCTCCCAGGTGTCATGATTATAGGTGTGTGCCACCATGCCTAGCTCCCAGGTACCATGATTACAGGTGTCACCATGCCTAGCTCCCAGGTGCCATGATTACAGGTGTGTGTCACCATGCCTAGCTCC